>OY757269.1:11688772-11832772 GCA_963584085.1 Pyrausta aurata
GGCTGCAGCCGCCGCCGCAGCACCACTACCGCGCCATAGGCGAGTACAGTACAATACCATGTACAATAATTTATTTCTTGGCCACAGTCAAAGTACACTCATGCCATAGGTACCTAGCGGGGTATTGATAGATTTCTCACCGAATTAATTATTTGGGGAATATTTTGGAATAGAAGATACTCATATTACAAATCAGCATGAACACTCAATGAGAACAGATTTCCGATTTTATAAGTACAGGAATTTGATTAAGTGAGACCGGCATCTGAGCTAGGCTTGTTCCTGTATTACAGAGCCAGTACTCTCATCTCTATATATTCAATTGTACGAAAACCTTTCATTCAATCATCATCATTTTCAGTCTGAGAACGACTATTGCTGAACATAGGTAGGTCTCCCTCGCGATTTTGCAGTGACCGCTGCAAAGCGGTCAGCATCCAGTGTGATTCTGAGACCTAAATAAAAAAGATCGTCTGTCCATCTTTCCGATGGAAGTCTTACACCGCGCGTTTTGACCAAAAGATTTCCAACTTAAAACTTTTTAAATAGGCTGTTGGATTTAAATGGTATATAGATAGTTTGAGTTTCAGTAAAACACATAGGATAATTAGATCCCGGAAATCATCCCTTATGGCGTCAAAGTGCAGATAAAAGTTTGTACTGGAAATCCGATATAAGCAGACATCTATAATACAAATCTTACCATTTCTATCCATAGGTGTAACACTAGGCCAGTCCAGCAAAGCGCAAGTGGCCCTAAGTCGCGCTTGCGCCGTGGCCGCGCGTCACGCCGATTGCGTGCGTGAGGCGTGGAAATACTTATTGGACATTGTCACTACGCTGTTCATTGGACGACTGTTGCCTAAGGTAAGATAGAAGATTTAGCCGTCTCAAAAAAAAAAGTTAGCCTGTAAACATCCCACTGCTGGGCAAAGGCCTTTGGGGGTGTTTGCGAGGCAAGCGACGAACCTAGCTGTCAGATTTAATCAACCTGCCCAATAGGGCCTCTAACTAGGCTTAACGACTAATATCAACCGATATCAGCCGGGAATCACATTTGAATGACAATTGTGTTTTAATCAATGCCTTTTTTCTGTGCCTGAATAGGTTCAGAGCTATTTGAACGACATGTTCCTTGTCTCTTCTTTTCACATGCTTATTTATCTATGTATTGTTGTTCAGAAATTTGTTTTGGAATTTTCATATAACTTAATTTCACGCCATACCGAAGAGGCCGACCGAAGAAGAGATGGATGGACTGTGTGAAAATGATATGAGTGTGAAAGGATTGGATGATTCAGTGACGAGTGATAGAATAGTGTGGAAGCGTAAAACATACTGCGCCGACCCCAGATGAACTGGGAACAGGACAAGAGAATGATGATGATGATGATGATGAATTTGTTGCAGAGTTTAGTAGAAGTAGAAGACTACCTCGCACAAAACGGGACAGTTTCACTGATTCGCGAAGCGGCTAGAGGGTCCGAAGCCGGTCTTCTGTCCAGCATCTATTCCTACATAGCTCTGGGAGAGTCAGGTAAATAAGAAACTTAACTTCCATTTTGTTACGATATTTTTTATAGCTTGGCCTATTCTGAATGCTTATAAAAGCTTGTAGTACTCTATATGCCTAAAAAGTATTCTAAATGCCGATAAAAGCTTGTAAGCCGCAATTTGGTAAAAATAAACCATTTTTTAAAGTTTTTTTAACATTCTGAGCAGATGACAAGCAAATGTTACCAACCAACCTACATAATATTTTACTTTGTTTTGTAACCAAGTAAAAATTGCATTATGTGAATGGAAATTATTTCACCGAATACTTATTTTATTTATCGACATTAGTATCTACTAATGGCGATATTCGAACCCATTATTATCACATAACGTACAGAAATGTAAATACAAATACAAATGTGTTTATTTGCGTATCTTGAGTGTACAATCTAGGTCTTAGCTTATAATACATTTGACTTTACCAAAATTTGCTACATTTTAGTCAGCGTGCAAATATAGTATTATTAATTAAGTAACGATTTCACTTTTAATTATGCTTCATATGTCATCAACGCAGCAGTCAATATTATTCATAATAGATCAACATATTAAAATGTTATCCAATTCTAACGATATCACATACATACTGGTTAAATTGGATACTTCGTTTTTTTTAAGTCGGTGAAAACAAAAAACTCAAACATTTACATCTCTAAGGTAAATATTTTCTACTTGACCAGGCATTCGAACCCCGACCCCTCACGAGAAGACGCTGATCGATATAGCTACGGAGTGCGTAGCCAAATGCAACCTGCCCGGCTTACTGGTCGCCGAGACCAAATTCCTACAACTAGAGAGCTTGCAGGTATGATCTTTAAACAATATAAGATTTTAAACATTGTTGCATTTTTAAACAAATCTTTAAACGTTTGTGCCTACAGCACCGTAGCATACCATGGCCGTACTAGGAACGAGTCAGGCAAAAACATATTATTTGCATTGAAAATGATGACACAAATCCCACTAGACCGTGCCGTCACCGACCAACACCGTCGCGTGTCATGCACAGAGCGTGTGAGCACCGGCAGATACGCTCTCGCTCGCTCTCGATCTCGCTCCATATAACGGTGAGACAGAACGTTGTAGATCCGTTCAGTGGGCAAAGAGCGTATCGTGTTGCTTTTCGTGCCTAATTAGCACGGTCATGTTATGGTACGATGTAGTGGGTACAGACAATAATGGTGAGAAATGATAATATAAACCGTTGATTCTTTAGTAAATTAAACCCAATATATTTTTGTAGTGGTGGTAATGCCATCATACCACACTCTATTGGCAAAATAATTTCAAATACGGGACTGTCCCAATAAATAGTGTCAAGACAAAGCCCAGAGGTAAGAGCATTACTAGGGTTACCCGAATCACCCCTGTGTATGTTCCGCGATTTTCGATAGTAATTTCTGAACTTCGGCTTGACACAATTTTTTGGGAAACCCTGTATAATGGACTATTTCCAAACTTCACAATTTCACGGAATTTTATGCAACTAGCACTTGTTTAAAAGGTAAAAATGGTATTTACCTTCCCGACGTTTCGACCCGGTTACACGAGTCACGGTCTCGTACTATTTCTAATTCTCAAACCTGTTAATTTCTGAGTCTGACTAACTATTTGATCATGTTTCATCTAAAATCAGTTTCAAAAGTACTTGTCATTCGCATTCCAAATTGAGTTTTGTGCCAATCTCTGATTGAAGCGTGTATTGTACCTATAGTGTACCCATACAAGACAGATATTACTCATGAACTATTTTTCATATGTACAGGAATTAGTCCGAGCTATGGTGGCGGTGGGCGCGCCCCCGGACGCGGAGAGTGTACAGCTGAACCCGACTCTCGAGGATGTCACCATCTTCTACCTGGAGCTGCTGGAACAAACGCTCATACAGAACAGGTAACCGATATTTTATAACAATTCTTGTCTCAATCAAAAAAATCATAGATTCAAACATTGTTAATTTTCTCGCATGTAGCCACTCTGGCTGCTCATACAGTCGTATCGGCCTAGAAAGAAGTAACTTTGAAGAGATATGTCTCTTTCAGATTGCTTGCGCGCTTTTATCTTTGGCACCTGTGAATAATCCTTTAAATATGGTTCAAAAGCCCGTTTATCTTGTAACTATTTGCACATAATAGTCCATTAGCAAAATAAATATGAGATCATCAAATAGTGGCTTGATATTCAAAAACGTTTAAAAACGAACTGCGTGCGCCTTCGTGAATGGCACTATCTATATCAAGTTATTACATTTTTCACAGAATTTTCACGAATTTATTTATGCATGTTTTTATTTTTATTTTTCAGAGACCGCCTCCTAACCGTGTGGGACGAGGCCGGTCCTCACATCCGCCGCGTGGTGATGTGGTCAGCCACGCGATGCAGCTACGCGCTGACCCGCACGCTCACAGCGCTGTTACGCAGCGCGGCGAGGTTGATGCGCTGCGACCACTGCGCCGCGCCCGTGCTGAGACACCTTGGGTTGTTGCTGCATCTGCCTCATAAGCTGGTACACCAGCATGCACATGAGGTTAGTGCATAAAATTAATATTCCTTACAAGCAAAAGCTGTCAAACGAAACCGATTTTGAATGGCAGTAACTAACGGACGAATATATTATATTATATAATATATTCTTTTGATCACCGATGTCGGGCGTGTGTAAGACTGCAGCGTAGTGCGAATATAAGTTGTCACTTGTCACACAATGGCGTCTAATGTTATTAAATGTACAAGTTGCAATATAGTGATCAGTGAAGTTTTGGCTTTTGTGAAAAATAAACTCGACGTCATGGACGAGGACAGTCTAAGTCGTATTTGTGTAACGGCGTTTACGCCGGGGGAAATAAAATCTGCGAAAAAAATGTTATTCGACTCTGTACCAACGGATAAACGAAATAAGGTGCGAAAAGGCGACAAAAAGGCACAACGGGACATTGACGACATTATCGGACTCTTCAAACAGACAGATCCGGACGTTGTTCCAGTTTTTGTGGCGCGAGATCTCCAAAAACTGCCGCCGATCACATTCGATCATGTCGATGTGACACGCCTTCTTAAGGATATTCTGGTGCTGAAAGAAGCTCAAACATTAGCTGAAAACCGCTACGTCACAATGGATGCCTTTCAAGCTCTGAAAAAAGACGTAAATGATTTGAAAAACTCGTCTATTGTGAACTTTGACGAGCAATACAACGTAAACACAAGAAGAGGGAATTATCTTCATCGCGACTGCCAATATGACAGTGGGCCCATGGGACTACATCACATCTCAGGGTATAGCCCCAATAACAGCCACACATCAATACATAGTCCCGAACACCCGTTAGAATTGGTTGCAAACTCATTCCGACCAATATCAACTTCAAATGCGGGTGAAAATAACGAATTATCTGACGTAAACAGCTTGAATGCGACCTCAACGCAGCGAATGTCGAATCAGGTGTTCCATACAAAGTGTAACGAATCAGCTGTGGCGGGCAGTGCGAAAACAAAACCACCCATGTCGCACGGCACGACTGAGCGTACAAAAACAACAATGTTACGCTTGGACTGCAACGCTGCGCATATAGAACCGCGAATGTGTCCGTTGGAATCTCAAACCTCTGATACTAGTTTGGCAGACAAATTGAAGGCACCAGGGCAATGGAAACCTGAAAACCCTCCTGAGGAGTGGAAATTGGTGCAGCGGAAGAGATTACGCAATAGAATTGTGGGAAAAAAGGGAACAGCTAATACCGACCCTAATGGTAAATTTAAAGCAGCCGACATCAATATCCCGTTATTTATTTATAATGTGGATAAGTCCACGACTGAGAGCGATATAACTTCGCATGTTTACAGTAAGACACAACTGAATGTGACACTACAAAAATTTAATTTGAAAATTGATAAAGGATACAACGCTTTCAAAATATTAGTACCTAAAAGTAAGTTGGATGTTTTTCTTGGTGAAAGTTTTTGGCCGGAGGGAGTGCTGTTTCGGCGTTTTGTGAATTTCTCGAAAGGGAAAAACAAAGACCTTGAGAGACAAAACAATGAAAAGTGAAAATCAAATAAATAAGTGTACGTTATTAAGTTTTAACTGTAAAGGTATCTTACGCTCCATGGAATGCGTAAGGACACTGTGTAAATCGGCTGACATCCTTGCACTCCAGGAAACTTGGCTACTGCAGCATAATATACCGTTACTGGGTACTATTGATACAAACTTTGCATACACCGGCAACACGGCTGTGGATCTGTCGACGGGAGTGCTACGGGGACGCCCGTATGGGGGTGTCGCTTTACTTTGGCGAAAGGATCGGTTTTCGTGTGTTTCTATTATACAGTGTAAAAGTGTTCGTCTCTTAGCTATTAGGATTGATAATATAAACAGCAGTTCTATGTTAGTCTTTTCGGTGTATATGCCCAATGACGTGAGTGAAAATTTAATCGAATTTACAGAGTGTTTAAGCGAAATATATGCAATAATTGAAAATGAAAATGTGGACCTAGTATACGTGTTGGGTGATTTTAATGCTCACCCTGGCATGTCTTTTTTCAATGAACTGAGCAGTTTTTGTGCAGAACAACATTTAAATTTAGTAGACACAGAGTTATTGCCGGTTGACTCGTTTACCTATGTTAGCGATAGTCACGGCTGTACACGATGGCTTGACCACTGTGTGACTTCGTTAGCGGCGAGACAAACGGTGGTAAGTGCTAAAATTCATTATGATGTGTTTTGGTCTGATCATGTACCTTTAGAGATAGTATGCAATTTAAATAAGACTATACCTAAACTCAGGGGAAATAGCACAGTAGAAATCAATCATAGGTTGTTAAAAGGGATAATTTGGGGAGAAAGAAATAAGTCGCAGATAATTGACTATTCAAATATGTGTCATAATAAATTAAGAAATATTGATTTTCCTGAGGAATTGAGATATTGTTGTGGCTATAACAATTTGTGTAACGATCACAGTCATCGAAAAATTATTGACAACATGTATAGTTCCATTGTAAATAGTCTTAAGGAAGCTTCTATTGCTAGTTGTGACAGAGTGCGGCACAGGGGGCGTGGCTATGTCGCGGGATGGAATAAATATGTAAGGGAGGCTCACCAGCGGGCAAGGCTCTGCTTTCAGCAGTGGTGTCTGCATGGTAAGCCCAGTACAGGTCGGCTATACGAGAATATGCGCTGTTCTAGAAAAGTTTTCAAAGCTAAATTAAAATACTGTCTGAATAATAAAGATCAAATTAAAATGGACATAATTGCCTCTCATCATAAAACTAAAAATTTTGTACAGTTTTGGAAATTGACTAACAAATTGAATCCTAAGGTGTGCCTACCTGAAAGTGTTGGAAATGTTAGTGAACCCAGGGAAATAGCCAATCTCTTCATGAACCATTTTAAAGTGGAGCCATTAAGAGTTGGCTCGTGTGGGCGGGTGCTCGATGCTGGAAATTGTGTCAGCGGCAAAGTCATAATTATAACATCTGGTGAAATTGCTAAAATAGTCCGACAGATGACTAGAGGTAAGTCGCCGGGGCACGACGGCCTTAGCGTCGAGCATTTGCAACATGCGGGTGTTCACCTGTCACGTGTGCTTGCCATGTTTTACTCGCTCTGCATTCGTCACAACTACTTACCTGATGATCTCATGAAGACCATAGTGATACCTGTAATAAAAAATAAGACCGGCGATGCCTCTGACAAAAACAATTACCGGCCAATTTCTCTAGCCACTATTCTGGCGAAGGTGTTGGACAGTGTGCTTAACAAGCATCTGACCAAAGAAGTCAGTCTGCATGACGCCCAGTTTGGCTTTCGGTCTGGTCTATCGACTGAGTCAGCAGTACTATGCCTTAAGCACACTGTCCGATACTACACGGATAGGAACACGCCAGTTTACGCATGTTTCTTGGATTTGTCAAAGGCATTTGATCTGGTCTCATATGATCTTTTATGGAAAAAACTGCTCAGTAACACGAACCTGCCTGTGGAACTGATTGGACTATTCGAGTACTGGTACGCCAACCAGACCAATATGGTCCGGTGGGCGGGCCAGTGCTCGGAGGTCTATAAGATGAAATGCGGTGTGAGACAGGGGGGGTTAACTTCACCCACACTTTTTAATATCTATGTAAATGGGTTGATTGAGGAGCTAGGCAGTGCGGGGGTGGGGTGTTCAGTTGATGGACACTTTGTCAATAACATCAGCTATGCTGACGATATGGTGCTGCTGAGCCCCTCAGTCAACGCATTAAAGACGTTACTGTCTATTTGTGAAAGGTACGCGGTGGCCCATGGACTCAAATATAATGTAAAAAAGAGTGAGATACTGATTTTTAAATCTGGCTCCAAATCATACCTACTTCCGCCGATAGCCCTTGACGGTTCTCCTCTTCAAGTTGTTAAGAAATTTAAATATTTGGGTCACTGGGTCACGGAGGACCTAAAAGACGACATGGACATGGAGAGGGAGCGCAGAGCACTGTCGGTGAGGGGTAATATGCTATCGCGTAGGTTTGCACGTTGTTCTAGTGATGTGAAAGTTACTCTTTTTAAAACATATTGTCAAACTTTATACACGTGCAACCTGTGGAGCAGTTTCACCAAAAAGACCTTCAGTGCTCTGCGCATTCAATATAACAATGCTTTCAGGGGGATGTTGGGTCTGCCCTGGCGCTGCAGTGCCTCGGGAATGTTCGCCACATGGAACACAGACGGTTTTCACGCCGTCCTGCGTAAACGAGTAGCTTCCCTGTGGGAGCGAGTGCGGAGCAGCACCAACACTCTCCTGAGGGCTATTGCAGAGAGGATATATAGCCCTATCACTGCTTACTGGGCATCTATCCACGTTCGGTCCAATCCTAGCTTTAAGTTCTATTAGGACTTGAAGCTGGGATTGGATTCGGACTGTTTTTAAGTGCTTTTAAGTGCTTTATTTTATATTATTTATATATAGTCTGTACTAGGTTAAGAATATATGGAAACTGTTTCTGAAATAAAAATTATTCATTCATTCATTCATTCATTCTTTTGTATGCCGTTTATTACTAGGCACCGTCTTAAGTAAACAAAGCATGCGGTGTGCATCTGTAATTGATAATACAATTAGTTCTTACATATTGTTAGTTATAAGATGGCACTATTGTATTTATCGTTGATGTACCATATAAATAAAATAAAAAAATAAAAAGTAACTAACTTTAGTGAGTAAAAGAAGTAACTTAAAAAGAGATTCCCTTTAGTCCAGGTGATTAATATCTATCTTCCTAGGTCAAACATATTAGTTTACCGCATGATAAACAGTCGACACAAAATATCGAACATGCAGCCCTAGTGTAAAACCAAAAATTATTTCTTTGCACAAAATATTCTTAACTCGTCAAGTATGTGTAAACGAGACACAATAAAAATTCCATTGTTATGCGACTCTCGGCATTCGTTTGATACCTGACTGATTAAATATGCATTATGTGTTCTTTTGTCTTTACTTTTTAAGTAAATAAACGTTTAAAGAAAATAATTTGCAAACTGCGTACTTAATATTTTAATCGAAATGGAAAATACAAATAGTAAATTAAGAGGTTTCGATTTGGACTAATTTACCTCCTAAATGAAAAGTTCTTAGGGTTATTTTGCTGTAATTAACAATAATCAATCACCGATCAAGTCACGATGTTTCAGAAGCACAAATCTCTAAAATATACACAATTTCATTTGAAATTTTATAAAATCACATGTAAGAAATTTTCAGCGAGCCTCCATGGGGCGCCGAACTGTTTGACAGCCGCCAAAAAAGGTTCTGCTACATCGCATCTCCTATCTCTTTTTATCACACAGCTTTATCCTACTGTCATCTCGCTTTTGTCGTTCTATTCCAAAAGGGATAATAATTTTATGAGTTAGTTACACCCGCCCGCGCCGCTCACTAACCGCGCTCTCGTCTCCCCCCGCACCCCGCCGCCCCGCAGGCGAGGGCTCAATGAAGCGGTCTACCTCTAACTCGCTAACCCATCCCGCAGATCTCGTGCGGGCTGTACGACGTGGTGAAGACGTCCGCGCAGAACGTGCACAGCGCGGACGAGTGGCGCGTGCTGTTCGCGCTGCTGTGCGCGTGCGGCGCCGGCGCCTGGCCCGCCACCCTGCCCGCCGGCCTGCCCGCCGGCATGCCCGCCGACAACGCGCACTCGCACTCGCAGTATGGTAAGAACTACTAAAGGCCGTAAGCAAAAACGTTCGCCAACGGCCTATAAGTATTGGTCGTAGGACAACTATACAGCGTGTGGCCTGTCATCATCATCAAATTTAAGAGATATGCTCTGTCGGTGAAGTTTTTTTTCCATTCTTTACGCTCTTCCGCCATTCTCATGACCTCTTGATACGACGCAACATTCAACTTTTGCTTCATTTGATGCATATAACTTATTCTTGGTCCTCCTCTCTTCCTTCTTCCTTCTATTCTTCCCTCTATTAATGAAACCGTCGTATCGTATAAAGTGTACGTCCCAGCATTCTCCCTCTTCTACTCTCAATTGTGTGGCCTGTAATAGAAGCAAAATTTTGTGATTCTACAGAGCATACATAGTTACCTTGACGTGGTCATAGTGCTCTAAAATGCTTTAACTCAGAGATATAGTGATGCAAAATTATAATACCTAATCAATGTATATCAAAATCGCTAACTCGTTGTAGTAATTGGCAATGTCAAGTTCTATGACTGAACACATTTGTTTGCAATACATTACTGTTTCGATTTATTTTTTTAAAAATAACAATAAATGAAAACTATTTAAAATTGTTTACTGGTTACTTATAGCCTATAGGGCCTATATTTTAATGGCAAGATTTTTTACTGTGAGAGTTATTATAAAACGTGTTTAAAGTTATTCCTCCTTTTACAGCGTCCAGTCGGTCAGAAGGTTCAGAAGACGAGGGCGAAAGGCGTCCAACAAGCGCCTCTTCAGAAAGCGAGCTGTCGCAGTCCCCACAACAGGGATGGATTTTGGTATGTACATTACAGTCAGATTGCTGGGTGTACCAAAAATTTATGCCGTCATGATAACCTAACCGCTACGGCGGGGTATAAGCTTGCCGTCTGAATCCGCCCGGGCAAGTTGAGAGGAGTATGACCTTGGCGCAAATGTAACCACGGACGTTCCAGCTGAATACCTCGCTAGACAGACATATTATTTGTCACGATCATATCATTATCATATAATTTCTGACTATGTTAAAACACCACGACGATAATGATCATGGCATATTCGCTAAAAACTAATAAGATTCTAACGATTAACTGCCTACCGTATTCAGATCTTAAAACACAACACTGCGTTACCGGTTTTTATTTTATTTTATTTCAATAGACACACAGCACAAAATACAATTATTCAAGACAGGTGTTGCATAATATTACTTACGAATTAGATTATATTCTACTTCATGCATGCACATAAACATTAATATAATTTGTGGAAATTACTATAACATACAAATAACATTCTATAAATTAAAGAGTACACAAAAAATAATGCAAGTAAATTCAAGTATACATAAGTCCCAGCACACATCCATTAAAAAAATCTTGAAACGTTAGAATGTTAGGTTCTTCATCACTTTACACTTTTAATATTTTCGTCAGGTGAAAAATGAAGCAACCCCAACCGTAGACGGCACTCTCAACACAGGCTGGTGGGAGGACGAACAGATCTCGCTCCGAGGGCACCGCACCGCAGCCCTAGCGCGCTGCTGCGAAGCCCTAGCGCTGGTAGTACGCGACGTGGCGCACGTAACTCCGTACAACTGCCGCGCTGCTGTCAGGGCTGTCAGGATCTTTGCCAGGGCCACACTACACGATGGTAAGTGTCTCATAGTTATAAATGTAACAGCACCGCATGATGAAATAACAGGACTGCAGTCCTAGCGCGCTGCTGCGAAGCCCTAGCGCTGGCAGTACGCGACGTGGCCCACGTGATGCCATACAACTGCGGCGCTGCTGTCAGGGCTGTTAGAATGTTTATCAGGGCTTCGCTACATGACAGCGAGTGTCTGTTAGTGCAGGAGAGAGGGATACAACAGAAATTGTAGATAAATAACTGATTTCCTTGCGAAGGAATTATTGACTTAGCCATGTCTGTAAGAAAATTAGTAAGGTTCCCTTAGAAAGCGTAATTCCGATTTATTTACATCTGTTGTATTACCTTTTCGTTCGCGTTGATTTCAAGTGCACATATTGGTGGTTTTGCTGCATGGTATACTATAGAATATCACACTACACTATATTTATTACAAATAGCTAATTAGGTACTCTATTCAATTCTATAGCAAAGAAGTCCCGCGACGGTCGCAAGCAAAGGCCCAACTCGGCGCGGAGGAGGCAGCAAGATGAATCCAGCGACGAGGAGGTTGACACTCTAGACCAGTACCACCTCATCAGTATACAGGTAAATAATAGAGAATTCATATCTTGACTTGGAAATCCATGAATAATCCCCATGATTTCATTTGACGCATTTGAAATTAAACACTGATTTCTACGTAAGCCCACCGACCATTAAAAACACTTGAGTTAACAACGTACGAGATTTATGCTATTTACAAAAAATGACGATAACACATGGGCCACTTAGTTGCGCTTTTCTTTTCGAGAAAATGTTATTAAAACTCTAATCTCTCTGGTGATATAAAAAATATAATGGTAAAATTTAACATTGCTTGTTGCAACAGCAAAACTAGTTTGATGAAGTAGAAACTTAAATTAATACCCTGTGGTGGAGCTGTGGAAGTCTCGACGCAGTTTTACCTGTTGAACACCAGATGGCGCTTTTTGAGTTTTTATTCATTGCGGTCTCGTTGATGAACTTATTTGATTCATCATCATCATCATCATCAGCCTGTATTAGTTCACTGCTGGACATAGGCCTCCCCTTATTTGATTGCTGTTGTTATATTTCAGCTGCTAGACCTTATGCACACACTACACAGTCGGACCGCGCAAATATTCAAATGGTGGCGAGACGAAGCGGACCAAGGGCAAAGTGAGTTATTTTTACATAATGTTAACTTAGTAAGAATACTCGAGCACGGTGTATTTACATTATATGCTTTGTTTTAGATGCGGAGGAATACGATTTATGGGAAGTCGCATGGATGCCTCTTTTACAAGGAATAGCTGAATTCTGCACCGATAGACGGAAACAGGTAATTTTAGTATTTTCAAATTAATATAATTTTGATACTGAATCTGTATCCTTAATGTTGTCAGTCTTCGATTGTATTTTCTCTCAATTCAGATAGTGAACAACGCCATATCATATGTTTCTGTCCAAACTATTGTATCTAATGGCCATCTTCACCATGTAATACTACTCGCTGTCTTCTTGTGTCCTTGGATAGCGTTTTGACGGGACAGTCCTGTGATCACGTTTTTTCTGCCCTAGGTCGTGAACATCGTCATAGTGTTTCCAACACGCATCACTAGTCATACTATTGTTTTCTTACGGTTCCGAACATGTTTATCTTTAAGAGCGCTTTCACATTTGAGTGACTTTATGTCATACATAAATGGCAGCGGCGCCGCGTGACAGTAGCGCTGCTGTTGCTAAAACGCGCTATAGCTATGTCTGATCTTAATCTAGGTGGCAAACAGCGCTATACCGTTACCGGAACACTAGTTATTTGTCCGTTTTTCACGATTTAGACTATGCTTATTCTATCCCAGGTGGCCAACAGCGCGATAGCGTACCTGCAGCGCGCGCTGCTGGTGCCGGGGCTGTCGCCGGGCGCGGCGGGAGCGGGTGGCGCGGGCGGCGCGTGGGAGGCGTGCTTCGAGCGCGTGCTGTTCCCGCTGCTGGAGAGGTTACCTCGCACTGCGCACACCGCTGCGCGCGCCAACACCATCATGTGCAAGGTACGTAAAGCGCAACACAGTGCTGCAGCGCTTTATACGGCCGGGGCTTGCTCAGGTGTCTGGGAGGTGTGCTTCGAGCGCGTGTGGTTTCCGCTGTTAGAGAGACCTCGTACTCGCTAATACGATTATGTGCAAGGTGATAACATAACGTCCCTCTGATCGAATCTTACCACGGAGGAGAATCTTAACTGAGATAAGCGATCGCAGAAGATATTATAGTGAAGAATATACAGTGAAAAAATAAAAATATCGGTTGCGAAGCCACAAAAACTTCCTGCGATCTACGCAGCCTACCGACGAAACCTCTACTGACATGAGGTGCAGGCTTTGGGCAAGCGAGTACCTACATTCAATGTACTCCCCGACGAAAACCTGCCTCCAGGCTATGAGGAACCTTGGCCAACCTGGAGAAGTCTAAATCTGAGGACCCAAGTTGGTCGGAGTTAAGATAGCCTGTATCGGTGGGGGTACTCAAGCAGCACAGACGCCAGCTGTGAATGTGGAGAACCCCTCCAAACCATGGCCCACCTCAGTAACTGTCCCGCGTGCCCGACCACCTGCTCGCGTGAGGACTTACTTGTCAGTGACCAGAGGGCTACCACGGTAGCCGCTTTCTGGGCCACTAAGATTTAGCCCGTGTTCTTGCCGACACGAAAGAAGAAGAAGAACAGTTTTTTGGTCCTTCGAGCCGGATCTTCAAACTTCGACTTAGAGCTTTAACTAATATTATCTTTTTCCAGGTGTTCCTACAACATCTCTCCGCTCTATCCCCCCGTCCCGGCTTCTCGGCGCTGTGGCTGCGCGTGGTGGGCGTGCAGGCCGCGCTGGCCGCGCGCGCGGACGACGCGCTCACCGAGGCCGCGCTCGAGTCGCTCAAGAACATGATCCTCGTCATGGACAGCGTCAAAGTGAGTTGTACTGCCTTCTAGCTTGTATCTAGTGTCTTAACTATGTATCATCATCTAGCCTGCATCTAGTCTTCTAGTATGTATCTATCAGAGAGTGCGACGTGACGCGACGCGATGACACAAAGACGAATCCCATTGCGCCACAATCTAACACGTTAGCCGCATTAAAGTTTCTCCGCCTTAAGACCCAATCATGCACTTCTTAAGCAGCATGGCAGTCGCTCTCTTAATGAGGGCTAACGCATATGAATTCGCCGCTGGGGGCGCTTGTGTAGCGTGAGGTCTCCGAAATGTCAAATGTCACTGTTTGTGGGTTAGATGTGCAGGTTTATTTCGGTTTAGATTAATGTTTCGAATATTTAGCATTAATTATGGCAAATACTAGTTACGGATCAATTAATGAGAGTGTTTTAAAAGGGGCACTAAGAAAATAAATGTTAAATCTTTAATAACTTGTGTACTTCCTCCTCTTTTCCTTACAAAACTGGACTGCGGCATGCCCGATATATTAAGATTTTAATGGCTTACTTGATTTTTTATCTCTCCATCATGACAATTCACACACCATAAAAGGTATATTCTGGATCTCACGCGACAGTGGCGCCAACTAGTGAGCACCATAACGGTAGCTCTTTAAAACTAACATTGATACTCAAACAAATAATTGTTTCAGATTTTCAGCAACGGGGACACATACAACGACCTGTGGTACGTCACCTGGGAAAGAATTGGAGAGTTCTTGCCTAACCTCAAAAATGAACTCTTCCCTCAAGGTATGAAACCCATAATTTGTATTGGCAATATTTCTTTAAAACTGGTCCTGGTATTTAGATCTTATATCATGTATAATTTAAAGCTTATCATCATTTAATTAAATTAAAAATAAACACTAAAATATCTATCCGTACCTTTGCTGAATATTATAATAACTGCCTGGTGCGTGGTATCTAAGTGACTTTATATCGCTAGGTATACTTCAACTAAAAAAGTATTTGTATTTAATTTACAGTGAATGACAACACAACGGCCCAACCGCAGCAGCAACCAATGCCATCTGTGCCGACCCTTATCCCAACCAGTACGCCTCCAAATTTACCTACCCTAATCCCTTCCTCCCCGCAGCACACACAATCATACCCTAGTGTTGGTCCAAACATTGGTCAGACTCAGTCATATGGCCAAGCTGTTGGCCAGCCAATGATACCTACAAATGTTCCGTCTCCAACAAACGTGGGCCAGTCGCCAGTGAATTTGGGCCAGTCTCCGCCAAAGTTGGCGCCAACGTTGGCTGCGCCTACGCCGGTTAGCGGGATGGTGCCGATACGAAATCCGCTGTATGACCAGGCGGGCTTGACGTCGTCGGTGCTGCTGCAGCCGCTGAATGAGGTAGGATGATGAAGATTGACATAATCGATTTTGACAAAATGTATATGACAAGCAAGGGGAAAATGACTAGTGTCATAACAAAACCTATGATATAGGTACTCTTTATATGGGGTTTTTATCAAAGCCTTTAGTAAAATGAAAATAACACACCTATTATAATAACTTGGTATTGTACAACTCAATATACAAGTACTAAGTACATTTAAAAGTTAGAAGGATTACTATACATTTCATGTAATTAAAAAAAAAACGATAATAAAAAGTTGTTGATGGATAGGAAAACTAATAATACGCCTTGGTATTACATTTTGACAAACAATTGTATATCCTACTACTATTATAAAGGCGAAAGTTTGTATGGATGTATGGATGTTTGTTACTCTTTCACGTAAAAACTACTGAATGGATTTGAATGAAACTTTACCACAATATAGCTTATACATCAGAATAACATATAGGCTACAATTTTTGAGGTTTCTAATGTGAGGTCGTAAAAAAACACATTTTTGCGCTACTAGACGGGACGAACCTGAAGTCCACGCGAACGAAGTCGCGGGCAAAAGCTAGTATCACATACATTTTCGCTTAATGTTAATAAAAAGATGACCTTATCTTTATCGCTTTATATTGTTTCAGATGATTTCAACCCCGATTGGGATTTCGATCCAGTCGCAAATGCCGATACTCTATCCGCAGACCACCACCGAACTCCTGCAGACACAAACCCCGCCCGAATCAAACAAAACTGAGCCCACGCCCACCGTAACACAGCCTGTTTCTGCCCAACACATCAACGAGAACATAGTACCAGATAAGGATGTCAACCAGAGCGAACTGTACGCGGAATACTTGACAAATCCGTACAACGAGACAAGAGATTTATCCGCGAAAGAAGCGACATTGTACGACCCAGAAAGCCAAACGATTGACCAGACTGTACCCGAATCCGAACTAAGAAACCCCTTATTATCAGTCTTGGATAAACAAAAGGCGTTGAGTGCTAATACCACCCCTATGCACAATAGAAATAAGGCTCAATTCGGTTCTTCAGATAACCTAAGGCCGGATTCAGGTATTTTCAATTTCTCTAGCTATTTTAGTTCAGTGAATGAAAGGGGTTCGGAAGTGTTTGACACGTTAATGTCTACGCAAGAGGGATAGCTAGCTGTTGAGTGTGATGTAGGCACGTGGCTATAAAGGGGTTCTAACTTATAACAATCTGATAACAACTAACGGCCTTACCGGCTTACGCTTACTAACGGCCTTACAAATAAATAAACAAGGTTTGAACAATTGTTTAAATGTTATGCGGCTAAAATAAAATGTTTGTCACCCTTGTCATTTGACTTGATTGACGTTGATTTTATACTAGCCATATTATATTTAAACAGTGTTCGAAACCTTGTTTAATTATTTGTGGTAAGGCAGATTATGTTTGAGTAAAAAAAGTGAATAAATGGGTATGGAACTTTTAGCTCACTTTTCGGTCCGCCATTTATATTTTGTACGAATATACTATTATATGACAAATTCTTATTAACCGTAAACAGGATTTTAAATAAATAAGAGCCCTCAAATTTTCGTTTTACATCCTTAGCGGATTATAATTCGAAAACCTGACACTGTATGAAGATTTCACAAATTTATATTTTCGCTTTATATTGATGTGATCTATCGATTTGCAATGATTCAGTCGTGAACGTTGTTTTTAGAAACACCAAGTGAGCCAGACCCATAATAAAAATTCCAAAGCCTTTTATTTGTTGCACCAATCAATGTGACCCAAAAACAATGTTAGAACTCCTATAATGGCTTTTATTTTAAATTATTTAGTAGTCAATATCAAATTGTCAAATTAATATAGTCCAGTTTTTGGTTAGATGAATTTTATTTGTAGTATTGTATTGGCTCTTCTGTAATAAGTTGTTATTTTATTAAATTATTTATTCACTGTCACAATACACTCTTAAACTCACGACACCGTCTTTTTACATATTAAAAATCTAAATAAAAACTGGACTTGGGTAATACTTATTATTAGTTATGAAAATGTTCAGTAGTTCTGTTAATATTATTATATTTTTCATTATGTATTTTGAAATCCTAATATTTATTTATATTATCGTAATGAAACATGTCCTACGCATCGGGTAATGACTTGTTCTTAGATAGGTAAAAGGTATCGCTTTGATTGAGTAGGTTTTCAAATGTTATGATGTACTTACTTACTTCACTTTGAATAGAAGCAGAAACATAACTTCTTATATTTACTAGATTGTTGATTCATCATGACTTACAAGGCCTGCACTCACGAACCATAATTTAAGTAGTAGTTATCGTAGATGTTGCATTGGCTCTTATGGGGTTTATAATTATAAAAGAATGCGAGTGTTGAGGTGTTGTGTACTAAAATATAAAATGATGTATGTTACTCATATATTTTAGATTTTTAGTAGAAGGTATCAATTCACCGGTCAACAATTTTTTTTTTTTTTTTTTGCGCATGGCTTTTACTCAATTTACTCTGATTTATATAAACCAAGATATATAAAAAAGTGCGATTACAAATCGAAAATATTTGCTTTTTAAGATGTTATAGCGATTTGATCATTTTTGATTTTCGCGCCGAATTAATGTCGCGTCTTTGCACGCTACCGCTGTCGAAGGAGAGGTAAGAGGGCGGGGGGGTAGTGTTTCTTGCGTCGCTCATCGTGCACGACAGTATGTGCTTGCATATTACAGAGGAATAACGTGTTTCATATTTGTTTTCGCTGTATTAACCTGTACAAAATGGCTTCGAGAACTTGTAGACGAGACGCTGACTCGTTTTGCTATATTTGTGGCGAATTTATTAAAGTAAGGGAGAAAAAATACGATTTAAGTACAAATTTAAAGATTTGCGAGGCATATCAAGCTTACTTCCATCTACCTGTTAAAAATCAAGACAAGAAATGGGCCAAGAGAGAGGCGTTACCAAGGCCAGTATACTAAAAGTATGATGGGCGACTATATTTGGGGGTTAATAAGAGAAACTTCTTTTGAACATGCCAGGAAAAGTAAATCTGTCCATACTAATATAATATTATAAAGCTGAAGAGTTTGTTTGTTTGTTTGTTTGTTTGTTTGAACGCGCTAATCTCCGAAACTACTGATTCGAATTGAATAATTCTTTTTGTGTTGGATAGTCCAGTTATCGAGGAAGGCTATAGGCTATATTACATTACGCTACGACCAATAGGAGCAAAGATATAGTGGTAAATGTGTAAAAAACGGGAGAAAGAAGTCACTATTCCACGCGGACGAAGTCGCGGGCAAAAGCTAGTGCTTTAATAAATTATCTCTATGTCATTTTTTTACGTATTTTCATTAATGTGATTTTTTCAATTTTTTACACATAAAAGCAAATTCAAAGCATTTTTTTGTTCTTATTCTTATTTCTAGGTGCATTAGCAATAAAAATAAGGTATGTATATCCCGTGCGCAAAAATGCTGTAGACCGGTGATCGGGTGTTTTAATCAATTCTTAGAAATTTTTATATCCCTAACTAACATTGATATCACCCATCATCATCCTTCTTGTATCGAGATATAAATGAAAATCATGATTTAGTCAGTGATTTTTGTTATAAATGTAATCATACCCATCACTGTATTTAAATAGTATAGAACTGGTCACCTGGTGTTTGTAATGATTCTTAGTTCAAAATGTACCGCTATTTAGAAAAATTTATTATTAATATTCTTGTGCTGGTCGTGGATTTTAGAAGGCAATCACTGCTTTTCGGCCTATATCAATTTTATGTACTTTAATATGTTTAATGGTAATCTACATAATCTACATTCCACGCCATTCGAAACTTATGTTCAGCAATATTTATTAATTTAGCTGTATTATTAAGTTAACTGTCCGCTAGTTTTGTATTTAACTTATATTCGTTAGCAAAATTTTCAGGGTCACTAAATTTTTGGACTGCAAATATTGTACATTATGTAATTATGAATAGAACGTTTCTTTTTGTATAGAGAGATATATCTACCTATCAGTCTTAATATATGTTTAACGGTTTATGAATAAAAAATATATGTTTAACAACTACTGTTTTCTTTCGCAGGGATTAAATAAGAACAACGTTTATAGAAAAATCAACAGTATATTAGAAATTTACATTATTTACACAGTATTTACAATATCGAGAGCGCCTTCACAGAAGGCAATAGGCACATGTTGGTGCTACAATTAAAAAGAGTCTGAGATATAATGGTAGTCACACACTATCACACTCGCGACACGTGTAACGGTCTCTTGTAGTAGGGGTGGTGTGGTCGCAGCAGCGGAGGCGCGCAGCACGGCGCCTTGCGCGGGGGGCATAACGCCTTTCGCCAAACAATGGCGGACTTTCTTGACCACGCCCACGCGCCTGCTGCGATTCCACACGATAAACACAGACACACCGACCACGGGCTCGTCACGGACCCGTTCTCTACTGTCCCGGCCTCTAGGGCAGCTAGCAGAGCCAGGCCCGTCTGGGCTTCCCTCATCCGAGCCTCGAACACTCTCGCCCCTGTCGCGCATCCTGCGAGTATCAGGTACAGCGCCCCAGCGGCGGCCGCTCGTGCGGCTAACCGTCCAACTCTCTTCGCTCCTCTTGGGTCAAGCGCACGCCGCACTCTCATGATCCCAGGACACGCTCCGATCGCCAGTGCAATAGACGTCACTAGCAATGCTCCTCTCGGCACTGCAATAAGCGCTGCAGCCGCTGCATCAGAAATTCCACACGTTCCCGTCAGCTCATCCGCAGTCACTCTCCGTAATGCTAGCGCGACGGCCGTCCAGGCGCCCGCCCAGCCCCACGACACTGCGTGGAGATACGCCGCGGCTCTTTCTAGGGCTTCAGTTGACCACTCGCTCGCTGCTGTAAGGTACCACGCCACGCAGGCGTTTGCAAACCACGCATCAGCAGCTAGCGTGAAGTAGTACGTTAGAGAGAAGAATGCGACGCAAGTGGGTGATGCTAATCCATCGACGGCCAGGGTTGATCCAGAGCAGGATACTATTCTAGGGCCGAGCCAGCCACGGGTGACGTAGGCGAGCGCGACTATCGCGTGGCACGCCGCCATCCATACCACGGGTCGCTCTGGGTATCGATATCTTGACGGTTCCGCGCAGAACGTCAGCAGCGCGAAGGAGGTTGATAGAAGCGAGAACCAGGCTAGGGCTGTCATCCATATTTCTGCCGCTCGCTTGTCTGTTTCTGAGTAGACTGCGTGTTGTCCGCAGGCGGGCCAGCATTCTCCTGTAGGAGCTCTGGTATGTGCTGGCGGGCATCCATGCTCTCTTAGCTCATGGTCATGGAACGGCCATCTTGGTGGCGGTGGTGGTTCTGGTTCTAGCTCGCTTGCATTCGGAGGCCTCATGCACAGTCGTTTGTCCGCTCGTCTAGGGAACGCTGAACAGTTTAGTATAGTGTTGTCTGGCAGCTGCTTGAGTTGTTCCTGGCAGTCGTCGACGACGGCGTCGCAGAGCGCGCGGCAGGCGCTCACGGAGCCCGAGACCTGCTCGGAGCAGAGCGGGGCGAAGGCCGAGCAGAGCAGGAAGCGCGCGTGCGGGGAGCACCCGCTTGACAGGATGCCGGCGAACATTACCATCTGGAACAAAGAGAGGGACTCATTAGAATATATTTCCTTTTTTCTGTTACTACGTGTTGCAATATTTTGTTGGTTACTTAACACTTGCTTTATGATACCTTTTTGTAACATTTGACATCTAACTATAACATATATTCGGTATTAGTTGGTAAATAATTGTATTCAATGCCTGATTAAAGTGTCACTTCTAGACGGTAGCTCGCAAAACTTATTAATTAGGCTCAGTGTAAAATTATTTGGTAGGTACACAAATTAACGATAATATTCAGGCAATTATTCCTCTACTGATTACGTAGCAGAGGTCAAGCTTATAACCTTGGTAACAGCAACTCAGCATTCAAACGTACATTCAAGTTGGGGACTGCCACTATTATTAATTCGTCAAGCGCCGAGAGGGCTGCGTTCCCACAAAAAGCAGTAAATGAGTGGTTCGAGACAATGGCAAGGTCGACGGGACGCGTTTTTGCCGCTGACGGATGTCGCTAACGAAAGAGTTGACGCGGAGTTGAAATCGGAGCGAGTGATTAGAAGGCTGTTCTTTGAAAAGTAATTTTCGATATTCCATAGTAAACATTTCAGGCTATAAATACATAGGATGTCAAAAAGCTGTGCTCATTCTGGCGAGAGGGGGTTGTACGTGTTGCCTGTTTACGCTAAAATAAATAACAGACCTCATCTCCACACTCTACTTTCAGTGTGTCTGTGTGTGGCTCTACAAATGTAACAATGAACTTTCAGATGTAAATCGCTATCTTAAATATCGCGAAGCTTCTTAGCTAAAGCTCTCTTCAAATACTTGAGAGGAATTCTTTTTGAACGCATCTAAGAATATCGTAACCGATTCTTTTATACGTTCAGTATCAAAAGAATGAAGTCCTCAATCCGCGCTGTCCAGTATACAATTTTTAGCAAACATTAGCTCCAATGTACCGTATAGTATTACACAGCAGGTAGCGCAATCCGGGCCAATTATTCTTTGACGTTTTCAAAGCGCCGCGCTGCGTACGCGTCTCTATAATGCGTCCGCCGCAAAAACGCTATTCACAGACCTTGGATTACAGGCTAGTAGCTTACAAAAACGTGAACGACAAATGATAATGATGATGACTCGCCACTTGATGGAGAGTTGATGAGTAATTTTTAACGAATTAAGGATACCTACTCGTATTTATCATACAGGTAATAATATCCACATCGTCATTAAGTGGAACGTATATCAGGATATTTAAATTGCAGTCATTCAGATCTAACAGCAAGTCTGTAATAAACAAGTTTAACCAGACGGAACTATCTATTAATAAAATTGCGAACATAAATCTGCCTCGATGTTAAACAAAGTGAAGTCCATTTCATATCTAGAGCACTATTAGAGCTTCCTCTATGTTTTGCGGCTTTATCAAACTTCAAAGCGCCGAAACCGGACTAATTCAATTCAGCGAGTCTTCAAAGATAACGGTCACGTCACGTCTAGCGAATAGATACGGTTAGTCTTTGAAGTAAAGACTCCTTTGATCTCTGTTCAAAGAAATGCTTTAGTTATGATCACACTTATAATAATTCAGTACAAAGACTTGGCTAGTTGAAGGTCTTGAATGAATTCAATTACAAATATGTATTTTAGTAACAGTCCGTCTTATAGCGCTGCACTACTACTTGCTACAAAAAAAAATCTTAAAGCTCCTGTTTGCGGATAGCAAAAATCGGTCAAATGCTCTACTCAAGATTTTGGAAAGATAATTCGAGGAATAAACATTATTGTTAAATAAAACCCATTCACAAAAATGTTAAGAGCTATTAAATAAACAAACAAAACGCTACAATTTTTTAGTTGCGTTCCGGATTAAGTAAACGCACCAAACAGTTTTACCTGCGTCTATCCTATTACAGAACGGTAGATTGCACTTCAAAATGGAGTGTATCTTTGTTATTTTATAAAAACGTCTCGTTTTAAGCTCACAATGAGGATAAATACGCGTGTTTGCGCTCCAAAGAGGTTCGGCGGCCACTTACCAATGGGTTGTTAAGGGCACGATGTTACTTGAACAGTTATTTTTTATGTGTCGTATATTGTTCTTTGACAACCCGGCCATGTGTAATGCCGTCATTACATTGTTTACTTAATAAAAATGCGCACATGTTAGGTTCGGAGAAATAGTTAAGTAAAGCCAAGCCCATATGGCTTTAATGCCTCGGTGGCGCAGCGGTGAGAGGGTCGCATTTTAAAGCGACGGCTGCGCCGGAGGTCCCAGGTTCAATTCCCGGGTCGGGCCAAAAATATGTACCGGAGTTTTTCTGTTCAGAAATTCTCAGGGTAGCCCGGAGTTTGGAAGTTGGCGGTGTTTCACCCCCGTGCCTCGGAAAGCACGTTAAGCCGTTGGTCCTGCGCCTGATCTCTCTCCGGTCGTGTCAGATTGTTGTCCCATCGGGCTATGAGAGTGATAGGAATAGAGAGTGCACCTGTGTTTGCGCACACACTTGTGCACTATAATATGTCCCGCGCAGTCGGTTAGTCGTTGTGACTGGCCACCGTAGTCGAAATCGGCTAGGGGGACTATTATTATATACTACTATGTACGAGTAGTTAAGTACTTAATTAAATACTATTTTGTAGGGTTGCAAGTATTTTATTTTATTTTGTCCTACAGCTAGAGCTAGAGTAAGAGTCGAATCGATTCTCAAAAAGTAAACTTATAGTTTAATACTGCAGGTATTAGAAGCGAGGGTAAACTTATACAAAACTGATAAAATATCTTGTAGTTCAATTTAAATACTAATTCTGATTGTGGTAACAACAAAATTAGTATATAGTTATTAATTGAATTAGGCAAGTACTTTATCTTGTTCTTGGTAACAATAAAATTAGTACCTGCCTATTTGAAGTTCTCCGCAAGCACTTAGCCTTAACAAACATTTGCGCTCACTAGTGGAATCGGATGTTTTTAGATCATACACCAGTATCCATTGATACCGACCTCCAAAGATATTTCTACAATCTTTTAACCATTCTCTACCATACACCTCACGGTATAGATACTATTTTAAAGGCGGCTTATTTGTAAAGCTCACTTCATATTGTTTACTTTAGTTAATCCATCGCTAGTCAGTTCTTAGAGTTCGTATTATTTATTTGCTTGAACAAATATGGCCGGCTAAGTAGTGATTGATGTGATGAAACCGGGAATGTACAGTGTACATTAGTTTTGTTCATGAGAATCATGAGTTTCATTTTAGATCTATCATCTTCTTTCACGGAGATAAACTAAACTTCGTTACCTATCAATTTTTGATATGTATTATATAAACATGGAAATAGTAATGATATGTAAGTTTCTCGTGTTTTAATTTGTTCCTAAAGGAGGCTCTTTCTTTCAGAAATTAACATTGTGGGAAATATAGAACATGTTCCTTCTATCCCTAATATTGTGTCTTAATTAAGTAATGTAATTATACATTCTTTCTTACACTAACGAGCTAAACTTTACAGAATACTAGCGGTCCCAGCGAATTTCGTTTCGCCCCAGCCCCGTCCCGCCCCGGCCCCGTTTTATGCTATAAACCTCACGGAGCCCAAGATCTTTCCAACGAATGCAAAACCGTGGAAGAAATCGGTTCGTGCGTTCTGGAGTTATAGCGTCAGGGACCGACTTATTTTTAAATAGTACGAGTAGATTATGTTGATTGCGTGGTATAAAATTTAGTTACTATTTCTGCGGCTGAGTGTACAATGGCGCATGTTTTCTGTCGGCCCCTTTGAGCGATTTAACCCGGATAAGATAGCGTTTACAATATGACGCAGATATGGAGATTCCGCGCTATAAAGATACTGATCGGAACCAGAAGGGTTGGATAGACGAGTGAGTGCTTCTTTTAGCGCAAAATCCATCAATAATAAGTAGTTTACTTACTTAGCTTTCGTAAACATTTTTTTTTTCTTGTTACTTTTTCAGAATACGACGTTATCATCATATAAGGTTTTATCATACTAGGTTTTATAGGTAACATGGAGAGCCCCATGTTAGGTAGGCCGCAACATACAGGATCAAAATCTTTTAATAAAAATATCTATCTATGTAAGTTGAATCAAAATAAATATTTTGGTATGTACTTACATCTAATCTAACCACTGAATAGATAATCTATTCAGTCTTATCTAAATCTAACTAATTTATCATACCTAGTAAAATAACTGCCCTAACGATATTATTCACACGTCTCAGTTTACATTTCCCGTGATGGCTACAATTACATATAATTTCATACCGTTGAAACACAACACTTCTTAATTTACAAGTGCATAATTTTTGAGCTGCATTATTCTTGCTACGGTTGTTCATAATAACTTAATGCATTATTCGAGTATCGTGTGATGTATGAGAACCTATTTTCAAGCGTCATAAACAAAACCGACGGAAGACGGATCGTCTCAAACTTTAAACAAAATATTAGAGCTTTATGTTCCTTTGTAGTTTGTAGTCTTATGATCCAACAACAAAGGACAGTCACGACAAAAAGAATTAATTACCGACTAGTTCCGAAAATAGCCGCGAGAGAGCGCCCTCCGCTGCGCCGGCGTCGCTTTGATGTCACGGACAGACTTATGAACAAGTATTGTCTTTACGGTATTTTTTAGAATAAAGTATTATTAGCAGGAAACAATTTATTTGGTATTAATTTCAAAATAATTGAGAAGTCGTTAGGAAATTGTAAAGGTTCGTTTTTATGTCAATAAGGGTACAAGACATTAAAGTTTAATAGAAAGCTCGCTAAAACCATAAAATATGCATAGTGCAAAAACCCTCAAGCAAGAAACTTGCATCTTGCATCTCTATTTCAGAGAAAGAGAGAGATATACCCCGTAGCATTATTGCTTGCTTGCTTCCTCGTACCTCACGAACATGTTCTAAATTCAAATCTGACGTTATCTTTCTCTCGTACAGCTTCAAGTCGATTTTACAAAGTGTAATTATTACATTAAAAAAAATACTTTCATTGCATACTGTTGTTTTTCCTTAAAACATGGATAGATTAGGTGGAGGGTAGGAAAATGTGACGTGTCAGCTGTCCATATTCAGGGTGTCAGACAGTAGGTACTCGCGTGAGTGTCAAGTTGGAAAACAGTGAAAGTTATTGCATTTTAACAATGATTTTTTCGTGATTTCAAAACTTCAGTGAGTTTGTGATTTTTACTGACGAGCAAACTCAAGTCGCAAGGTAAGTATTTTTAATTTATTTCAAAAACAAATGAATTGTTTTTTTTTTCTTTGTGTTTCTAGCAAATAGACATCCTAACGTCTATTCAAATTCAAATAACATGACCAGTAAAAACTTTTTTACGCATCTGCTCAACATATCAAGTAGCAAAGGGTAACATCCTGACGGAATCACTTTCCAGTTTTTATGGGCCGTAAAGAGTTGCGTTTTGGTTGTCAACCCCTCCTCAGCGAGTGGTAATTAATGCGTTCTTTGATCACAATGCGCGTGCGTCGTTTGAAGTGATGCTTTACGCTTCGCCGGTTAAGGAGACAATAAACTTTAAATAACATAACTTGGACCAGTTGGGCGATGTAAATAGCGAAGATCGTATCTAAAACCTTGATTAGAGTGTCACGATGCAGATGTATTTTATCATTATTTGATTCTTATCGTAACGACAAAATGCGTTTTGAAAAACTAATGGTTGACTACACGTGCTATGCAAAGAAGGTAATTACGTATGTAGGTACTTTGTACCTAACTAGTATAGGCGCGTATGTCTACGTATTGATAAATATATCCCACTAATAGAATTTCTTTATCTAATCTATTATACCAATGCTCTTCTAAATTGCTAAACATTCTAGCTCCTTAGTTTCATCGCCAGTTTTGGTGTGACAATGTGGTGGCTTTCTACAAAACCCTTACAGAAGGCATTTTCTATAAATTTTTAATTAAGAAAGTCTTCCGAGGCGGCATTCCTCTCGATAAATCGCTCGTAACTCGTCGGCAAAGCTAGCGAGGCTAGAGTGACCACACGCCTTTTTATTAACGGATTACCTATTAGATTTGTTAATATTTTTAATATAATAAATATAGATATTATAATGGATTTCCGCAAAGAACCGCCTGATTCCATTAATTATCTAGATTAGTTTTGTTACATTTCAGTGATATACTGAAACGCTATTGTTGCAAGTGTTGCAACATAAACTCGTACAGTTTATGCAAGTAAATAATACATGAGAACGTAAGTAGGAAGGTGTAATGTTTGTAATATCACATGACGGAAGGTAACCCTGAGAGCCCTGTATTTATAAGGAATCAAGTAGGATTTTGTGCTTGAATTGCGATGGTGTTTAGCCTTGTTGTTGGTTTTGACATTCATGGGTGCATTTTCTTAAGTTCCCATGAGTTTGGTTGTCAAACTTGCGTATGACATGATCAGGATTTATTTAATCTTGTCTTCAAGCCATTCGATCTAATGGTGCCCCTACAAGCCAAGCATCAAAGGCGTCTCAGGCGCACTTCGCGTTGCGGTGGTTTATTTTGTAAATACGCCGCCGCGAATTACGAGCTGTGAAGTAACAGTGGTTGGTTATACGCGTCCCGGTTGAATTAAGAGTTTTTAGAAATACGACAGCATTCGGTAGCAGTTTCGGTCGGTGGCTTTGAAAATAATATTTTATCTTATGGTGAGTTTAAGCGAAAGTATTTTACAAAAGGAATTGACGCGATTGCGCGGCAAACGCAATGTTTTATATTATTTTACAATGGTTTGACTTGTTGCTTTGTTTATAATTACCGTCTTAATTTATTAACTTCATCTTAAAGTATCTTACATTAAGTAGACACACATAAATTAGAAGAAATGTTCTATGGCAGATAGCTCTAAAGTCAAAGTTAGCTGACTAATGTTACGAGTATCAAATCAGTGGCAGCTTCCATCTAGATGTAGGTAATAAAAGTTTAATATTTCCAATAGTTTCATTCGAAAGCTGCTGATGTTGGGCATCAACCATCGATCGATGCGGTTGTTCCATAAAAAGAAGTTCGTTGTTCCGTTAATATTGCGATATGGTGCTTCTATCGGCAGCTGCTTCGCTTTAAATCTGATTTATTCTAGGCGAGGCACATTAAACTATTAGTATCAGAACATAGTAAAAGATGAAGCGTCGAAATCATATAAAGTACACTGCCATTCTATATATCTGTGGGTTTGCCCTAGTAGAGATAGAAATATATATATCTAACTTCTGGCAATAGGAAATCCTATCTCCGGTCGAGAATAGCTGAACGGCCGTTAATGGCGTAAGTACAAAATAATCCAACTTTTAACTTGTACGTAGCAGAAAAAGTTACAAAATGCGCGCTAGCTATAAACTATGGAATGTTAGTATGTATAATGTGTTTAATATTTAAAATTTAAAGCAACGTCCAAAATATGTTCATTTCCTAACTCATAATAATATTAATTGTCCAGAAGCTGTGGTAGGTAGGGTCTATATTGGGACGCGTATAGGTGCCCGTGCTCAGTGGGTATACATTTATGTAGAAATAAATGACTTTTATCCTATGACCTAAATGAAAATTGTGTTTTGCTTGTTTGGTTGAAGGCGCTAATCTTGGTAGAATTCGTAGGGGAAATGTGTAGAATCGCTAGTTAATGATAAAAGAACTGACGCATTCGCTAACTCTTGTGTCCGATCACAGTTGGATTGAATGATGGGAGCGGCCATTCGGTCATCAAAGTGATCGGCGGCTTATGCTCGAATACTAAATCTTCGCCACGCGCCGAGTTTACGACGCGCGTTTTATAGCCCGCTCTAATCAACGGAGTTTCCTTGTGGAAATGGAAAACACCTTTTGATCGACTTCTAGAAGAGTTGAACAATATGGCGCTTTCATGGGAGTTTTTCGAATTTATATAACGGCAAATGTTATCAGGAGAATCTATGTATAGTCTGTCTTAGCTTTTTTAATTTCTATTAAGTTTTCATTACGTCAAGAGTCTCTACATTGCTTATATATTTGTCACATCTTCTGGAGAGCCTTTTTGCAGTTAATTCTTAGAACTGTCACAGTAGTGAAGTGATTTTATAATTTATACTAGCTTCATAAAGCTGTCAATATACTCTAGAAGAAAATAATCTGTTTTTGAAACGCAAAATGCCTACTTAAAACTCCAACACTTAAGTTTTACAGTAGAGGGCAAATGTGTCACCAGCCACTTATCCTAAGTGGGTTCTCTGAAACAAAACCAGTCACACTATGGCCGCCTAGATCCCATCAACAAATTGTAAGCATAATTGATGGCCAGACATAGCAATTAGGCTGGGAACTGCTACTGGACCTAAATACCTTCTAGAATATTAATTACATGAGTTACTAAGTAATATTTCAGTAAAGAGTTATTCTATGGTTATAATAAGTAGCTAAGGAGCCATTAGTTGCAGAGCTAAAATAAACCGAAGATGTAACTTCTTACAAGATAAAGTTATTTTCATAAAATTATTTCTTTAACCAAGAAAGAAGAATAAATGCATGAAGGATGAATACTGCTGTCTGATACTACTTTTAGGGTTCCGTACGTCTAAAGGTAAAATACGGAACCCTTACGGATCATTTCGGATCACTTCGTTGTCCGTCTGTCTGTCCCTATTTTAGTTATTTAAAAAAATCTGCCTAGCTATTATAATAACGCTTTCATTTATTAAACAAAAACTGATCCAGCCAAACCGGTTTATGTCTTTATTCAATCAAAAGTGCAGATTTCCGTTCAATATGATCCACTTTCATGTCATGGGAACTAGATTGCTCTTATAAAACATCGAAACTCACATTGTTATCCACTTAAACCAATTATAAGGGAAAAGTAGAAAGCTCTTCGATTAAGCATAGTACATAATTTAATTAACTAGTCCTGTTATCAAACCTACCACACGCGAATTAGTTTAAAATTAATGTTGATGTGATTGTGCAAAGATTAAAGCTCATTTTATTGGGTTTATGACTATGTGTCTATTTCCTTATTTCTAACGATTGTGGCCTTAAGCTAATGAATGCAAATCACTAACTCTACATGTCTGCTCGGATCAAAAATCTAACCGCCTTCATAAAAGAAGACATTATGGTAATACTAAGATAAGAGCGATACACGCTTATGGTATATTTTAGAATCACATGAACATCGTTTTGAAGATATCATCTAAAAGAGTACCACCGTAATGGAGCTGAACAAAAAGCAGTATTCCTTATTCAGCAGAGATAGAAATCTGATGGAACGGGATCGAAAAGAGTGGGTACTGTTAGTTCGAGTAATGAGGGGTAATGAGGCTTAAAAAGGATTAACGGTAACAGAATGAACTAGGAATGTAATTAAGTCTATCGATTAACATCCATTGACTATTTAAAGTATTGATTTGAGGAGTACAATTTAATTAAGGTCGCTTCAACAGGTAGTGTTTCTTTTAAACGGCCGGGTTTGCTTGTCAAAACTATCGTTAAGTTAGAAGGTAGAAAATAATAACTTTTGTAGGGTATTGAAATAAAAAGGTTAGTTGAGTTGTCAGAAGATTTGGATCGGTTAGGAGCAGGGCTCCGTGGTTTTCTGGACAAATATCGTCCATTTTCGGTATTTTATGTCTATGTGGTTTTAAGGAAACATTGGGTGGGAATTATTTACTAAGAAAGGCGGATTAAACTGTGTGTGAAGTGCTGGAACGATTTGTCGGCGCATGAGCAGAGTGGCGCAAAGGAAGACAAGAGGTACCGACTGTTTAGCATGTATTATTCTATTTATTCCTTTCAATTAATTAGGTAGCTTCGCGTATCACGAACAGGTAGATAATCAATTAAATTAAGAAATACCTTAAAACTCTATTTATTTTCATCCTACCAATTTTTCTAAGAGCGACTTAAAGCCTGCAAAAGCTCATTAGGTCCCATAATAAACCTGTTAGCCTATGAATCCGCAATTTTAAGCAATAAATCTAAGAAATATGGCTTATTTAGCAATATTGATGTCAAGAACTTCCTCTCTAACCCATTATATGATTGTTACACATGTTTATGTAGCCTCCAACTTACCGGCAAGTAATAGAAGAGGCGATTGCTTCCTAGCCGTAAAGCAAGTGCATTTACACCTATAGAGGAACCCTGCAGGATGCCTCGCCATTACGATGAATTAGTGGTCATTATGGCAACTACTGCAATCTTGGCCAATTGTCCGCCTTTACCGCGCCGCGAGATCAGGTATCGGGATCTGATATGGGAAATTAGGCTTTATTATCGCGTTATATAAGGGTTATAGAGGTCTAGTGTGCTATCAGTGATCGGTCACGAAGCGGCTCGGTTATTACGAATTAGCCACAGTCCGTCGCTCGAGTCGACCGGTCCGGAGTCAGGGTTCTACACTCAAGAACCATAGCAATATATATTTCTGTCGTACTCACTCAAGCTGGCTTCCCAATTAGAGTGAGAGAGATGGCAAGTTGAGAATGACCGTTTCTGTTGGTAACAGAGTAGGGTATACGAGATTCCCAGATTTTATCGTGGATAGGAGCGAAGGAAATGCGATGTGACACGCGGTAGAGGTTCAGCATTTAATTTTGTTGCGGAACTTTATGTAACAAACTTAAACTTAGTATAAGCAAGGAAGGTTGAAATGCAAATATCTAACTTTATCTAAAAGCTTTTACAAATACTTAAGAAGACTCGGAACAATCTTTCTTCCGAAGTAAAATGTATCAAAATTACAACTTAAATACGCGTTTTAAAGATTTTTAAGGTTCTTGTATTTAAATGTCTTGAAAGTATGTAAAAGAAGGTGTTCATAAAAGCGGGTGAATACGTCGGTACATAACAGTAGACGTGTGAATTGTGCTGTCAACAGTGTTGTCGGTCGACGTGGTGTGAGCAGGTCCCCAAAATAACACCGATCGCACGATAGCTTTACATTTTAAACTTAATTTAGTGTGCTTGTTGAATTGATATTCGACGATGAGCTGCTACTATATTGCACCCATAATAACAAAAATGTGCCCCAAAAAATGGACTAAGATCGACACCCACTGGGTGCCTACTGATGGACGTCGTCCGAAAGGCAGACCCAGAAAACGATGGCGAGTTGATCTGGATCACTTTTGCGAAGACTGGCCAGCTCAGACCAGTAACCACGACCACTGGAGAAGTTTGGGTTTTGGGAAGGTTTTTGCCCAGCAGTGGGACAGTAATAGCTAACTAAAAAAATATCAAAAATATTATACGTAAAATTTAGGCGGGTTTTATCGCTGGACTATCTGTACCAGACAATCTCGCATACACTTTGTGTGATTTTTTACGAAATAGAAAAATAAAAATTGACTAAATTAAATTAAATTTATTTAAATTAGAAATGAAGAGTTTTCCATAGATTGTTATGTATCTAAATGTATAATATTTGAATACTGCTTGTTATAATACCAAGTAAGTCCAAGTAGTATATTTATTTTACGAACTCCAAATGCTATGCAAAACAACTGCATACCGCCGAGTTCAATTGCCAACCCTCGTCTGCTCGAAACAATACCCATATTAAAAGCTACACGAAAATAAACGAGAACGCTTACGTTTCGGAAGACAGCAAAAATACCCGCATTCCTGTAGCTTATTGCAACATACACATAACTAACGTAGTATGGTTTATATCCAGCTAGTAGCGCGATAAGTGCGTAAGGACTGTTGGTTGCAGTCGAGTGACCTGTTTTCAGGAAAATTTTCAGTTCAGTTTCATAAGCTAAGATATTTCTATCAATCTATTACACTAATGTTATACAGCTGAAAGTTTGTTTGTTAGTTTGAGCGCGTTAATCTTGGGAACTACTGGACCGAATAGAAAATACTTTTTTCGTTGGATAGGCTTAAGACTATAAAACATCACGCTGCGACGGGAACAGAGGGGGAAAATTCAAATTACGCGGATGCAGTCAGGGAGACCGCTAATCCATCCGTCCATCAACTACGAACTAGTTTATGAAATATCGATAATACAATGTAGAGTCGTAGAGTCAACCAACCAATTGGCTGGGGTAGCAGAACTCACATAGAAGACTAGAGAAACAAATCAAGTTTGATTTTAGTTAGAGATCTTGATGTGATCATAGTCAGAAAAGGTAAGTGTCATAGACCTTACATACAATTACTTGTTTTAATAAGCATGGCGCCACTGTTATCAGCTGATAAAGTTAATTGGGCCACGCATCTCTACATTCCCTTCCTTGTCTGTCTCTGACTTTGGAACTTAAATAGTCAAGAAGTTCAATTAGATAAGTTACTGATAAAAGAAGCATGCAGAGACTACTTACTGTTACAGTATGGCAAGATTTTAACTTACATCACTACTCAAAATCATAGAAAACGTCTTTTAAGTTAGTAAGTTCAGTAGTATGGTTTTATTAAACATTCGTGTGTCATGTTTAATCAATTCTTCTTCTTCTTTTCGAGTCAATGTCAATTAAACTTTCTGCATCCAAAAAGTGGCGACATCAGTAGCCTTCAATTAATTTTTATACTCTTGACAAAATCTAAAGCCTAAATCCGATACTGGCAAGGTTATTTCAATATCTTCTGTCGTAAATATCGGCCTTTGATAACAGATCAAAGAGCTAAGTAAACTCACATTTGGTTTGCTAAGTGTTGGCTAACACTTTGTATCAACAGTATTCAATGTTAAGCTAACTTTAGCGCTTTGGCGGTCTTGAAATCGCAATATTTGCACAAGTCTGTTTACTTTGATAAATAAATATCTTTTAAAACCATTTGTTTGTTTTTGGTGCATACTTTTAACCTTTAGAGAAAAATGGTGTTTCTCCTTTTAAATTCTGTAGGAAGGTACTTACTATCCAAGATTGTTCCTCAACATACCTTATTTATGTAGTTACGTTCGACCACTGAAAATATTATAAGCCTTGTATTACGACATCCATTTACACGTAATAGTTAGAAAAAACTTAATTGAATCAGTTTTAATGAATGCTATCAAAGTGTAATGTAAATTAGCTATACCTAAGAAATACGGACGCTCTAAATCATTCTCGAATCAATTATAAGTCGGAATTAATTAAGATTGTAATATCCGTAGCGAAAGCCTTAATATAGCCTGATTGGGAACCAGTACGAACGATAACCTTTTATAATTATTGATGTGAATGAAGCTTGATAACTTTAACTCACGACTGGTCCATCCATAGTGAAGTGAGTGATGTGCTCAGTATCAATATTATCGATGAACTAGATTTGATTAGTGAGAGTATCATTACGGTACCTGCGCGAGCGAATCTTGTTATTTTATTCATCAATTAGGTTGGTTTGACCAACAAGATTAATATTTTCTTGCAATTTTTCCGGCTTACAACTTTTCTGATTCAAGATGTCATGATTTGACTTACAATACTTATATTTTCTTGCAATCCGGCTAACAACTTTCAAGCTGCGCTGGTGTGAAAACATATTTCAGTAGCAATAAACTGCAACCAGGGATAATAAATCATTAATAAAATAACATTCTCTTGTACGTACTATATTAAGTGTTTTTTTAAAACGTGTCTATTCATTCATGGAACAAAACTCAGTCTTGTCCCATCCCTACTTCCTCGGCGAGATTTAATCGGTTTTATTGCGTTGAAGACGATTAGAGCGGCGATCGCGGCGTCCATTAGCTTATAATGACTTTCCTCGGCCACGCCGCCTCGCAACAGAACATATCCCTTACTCTTGTATCACAGTCCGTATTATCAAATCTTCTGTTCTTATCGCTCAAGCCTGTACGACCATAAAACTGAAAGAGATAGTTACATCCGATAGTACGATCAGTTTTAAAGAGCTAAAGTAGAACCTCCTCATGTCTTGAGGAATGTCTTACAAGCATAATAGCTGCTTCTAACCTTATTCATATTACTATTGCCGGCTCATGTGGTGTGAAGGTTTTGATTCACTCGAAGCTGCTCCGCGTTATTTGAATCACAATGTCGAAAGTATCCATTTCCGTTGATCAGTTTTCGTCGAACGAATCAGGAATTTGGCTTTCGATTATAAATATTTCGAAGCTTTGATGAAGATGAGTAAAGTAGATGCACATAAAAGGTATTTGAACTTATTTGTTAATTACAATGCATGAGTAACAAGTAGGTAGGTACATCTTTAAGAATCAAAGATTATTTAATAGAGATACACCTATATATCTACTGTATACTGCACTATTGTGATCGGACGATGACCTAAGTTAGCTAGATCCTATAAATGTAGCTAGCAGCTAGTTAGATTGCACTTAAAAGATTTAATGATTTGAAAGGCAGTTCCATTGTTAAGTGTCCCGCAGAATACATTTTATTATTATTGTTTTTTTTAATAAAAAATACCTACTTTCGTCTAACAAAACTCCGCCAAAGTTTTATCCTTTTTGGGCAATAAAAGCCGAACCATTCGTAATTAAACGCATCTCTTTTTATAAACTCGAGTGCGCGTCACCGCAAAGGGCCGCGTTTGCGCATGCACTCAATGTAATTGACAAGAGAACGAGCGCGCTCTGTCGTGCGCGCAGATAAATACTTTTTAATGGTTATTTATGCGCGCGCATGCGAGCCTTCTAAGGCTGACACTCCATTGACAAAGCTACGAAGGAACCGCTTTTAAAAACGATGTTTTGTATTTAAATGCGGACAGGTTGTTAACTACTACGAATTTGACTACGGCGTAGCAAGATGTGTCTGTTTTCATATTGTACTGTCACTTACCTACGTAATTTGTGAATTTAACAAATTTTTACGAAGCTTTCAAAAGCCGTCTTATTCTTGCCTCAAAGACCATGTTAAAGATCAAGATAAAGGAGAGTTGTATAGTGAGTAAATATAGCTTTATCTTTAAATTAATGAGAGAGAGAGATCTCCGTAAGTCTGTGTTGGTTAGTGAAGAATTATTTTATAATGCACTTCAAATGCTACATTGTGAACACAGCTTAACTTCAGAAGTTCTGTTTCTAGCAGGCTTTTTTCATAGGCATTTTTAAATGTTCGATGGTTGACGGCAAAATAGCGAACTATCAGCTGCTGAATGATACTTAATTGCTTCTAATGATTGCATTTGATAGCGCAGAATAAAATTCGAATTATCAGTTTGTTTTTTCTATATTTACTCGTATGAAATGGACACGCATTGAAAACATAATTAATAACATCGTCTTCCCTTGTAAGGAACTTACTGTTTATAAAATTTTGGATTTAAAGAACATTCTTTGATGCTGCTAAAGTTAGGGGTATGGTAAAAAATATAAATAATAATTGGCAGTAAAGATAAGCCTGGTACAGAAGTGACTTTGATGGGCTTCTGCTTTACAAAGTAGCCGTTTTGAAAAATGCCGAAGGCGTTGAGCATAATGATGATGAAGATGATGAGATGAAAATGATGATGCTGATATGCAGATAAGCAGGACGTATAACATTTGCAGGTTACAGTACCTATCTGGTTACAAAAATATTGCAACTTTGTCACTTTTCTTTAAGAAACGCATGTTAATAACCCTAAAGTATATGGAAATATCGAATTAGTATTCATTAAACCGATTCGTATCTTTTCACGAATGTTTTCAAGAATTCGTTGAATCGCAATTGAATGATTTAAAAGTGAGTTCGCTTGAATTAAAACTCAATTCGACGTGTAAAAGCGATCCGATTCAAATCGAAATTAGTATTCGAGTATTTAAAGTGAGTTCGGTTTTATTGCTTTTCTCGTGAGACATTAAATGAGGTGATGGAAATGAGTCTTACAGCCTGCACCAAGTCTTTTTCTGCTGTGTACGATAAGTAAGTATTTCAAAGTATATAGTTCCAAAGTTTCAATTTTAATCGAAGATCGGTAAAGTGTGCTTAACTACAGCAGTTTCATTAAACATTGATTCATTTTCTGTAATTTAAGATGGTGCTTTTGAGGTCGCTTAGTACGGTGTTTGCCAAAAGTACCAACAGCTGCGTTACTACACCTACTAAAATATACCCTTTTCCAAAGGCAAATAAACATTCATTTCATTTAAAAGCTTATTTAATTCTTAACGGTTTTTGCTAACTATTACGCGATTTTTACTGTATTTATCTTTTGCAAAAAAAGTTCAATATTATCCTGTATTTTAATGCCTAAGCTTGGTTTGCCTACAATTCTAGACAACCTATTGTGTCTAGATTATAATAAGTATATTGTGGGATCACTGTCAAAACTGGTTCGATACTTTATCTTTACCGAACCATTCTCACATCGGAATCATACCGTGTTTCGTAACTTCCGTGGAACTAGACTATCTCTATACCTTTATAAGGCCATAAACCATCGGATCGCTCGCAGCGTGTCGGGACGGAATCGAACCCGGGCCCTAATTGGGCGGCATTCCAGCCCCACCGCCGGTCCTGCGTGACTGCGCTATTTTTGAGGTTTTTAGGGTTTTATGATTAATTGAGTTAATCTCATTTAAGTGTAGCTGATTTTTATCATGTTAGGTTGAGAAAGTAGGGACTCTATCAAACGATTATATATAGGTTCGAAAGAGACTTGTTAGTAATTAAATGGTTCTATATATTTAAGAAATGTATGTAAAAACGATTATAGTTATTATTTGTTCATTAAAAAATATATTTATTTTATTGCCTACCCATTTATATTCGTAATAATGACACTGCTAATACATTGATACTGCGGCATACTTTATTGTTGGGCATTATTTCACGAAACTGCCATCATTAACAAAGACAAAGACGACCTCTAACGAATGCGGAACGATATTAATTGCACGCGTTTGATGCGCCGATTGCGCTAGCGTTTATTATCTGCGCTCGATCGATCGACGCATCGCCGGGTCGACGTACGCGCATCGAAATAAAGCCACGACGCGCGCAGCCTTTGATCGCACCGACAGCCCCCCCACCCCTCCCCCCGCCGGCCTCAATAACAACTTTATTACCACTAATTTGTGATTGTTAACGAACCAATTAAACAACAGTTAAAATAGACTCCACAATGGCCGTTAATTCGAAACATCGGTTTCGCGATGTAAATACGGATATTTAACCACTAATAATGAGATAAAACTAGTATTTGCTAATGAGCAAGCCTCGTTTTGAGAATATATTATTGAAATCGTTCCAAAGGTAATGACGGTTTTAAGTTAAAAGTTAAAAGCTGAGTCTCATTAGCGATACTGAAACTCCGGACACAATAACATTTTTTACGATCGCTTTTTGCGTTATATGCCACTGCGTCGACCGCAAGAATTGTTTCCGTTACAGACAAACCGCGATACATCAAGAAAATGCTATAATTCCAAGGCTGGGAATGAGCAGCGAGCCCGCGGCGCCCGCGCACAAAACGGCAAAAACGAACGAGCAAATTGGCCCGGCTAATTACCCCAGGTAGGCCGAACCCGTACCCGCCGCGAGTCCATCACAAAAAGTGCTAAGTTATTCAAAATACCGACCATAAATATGACGTGTCTCCATGATACAGATCTGTGTAATCGCACCGAGATTGCCGATCGCGATTGATCCGCTGAATCATGCAACTTTAAAAGCTGATGAAGGCGTTCGTATCAAAGTAAGTAATGTGCAGCGGTGTTCATTAACGATGGGCTAGAGTAAAAGCATCAATAATTTTTACGCGTTCCTTTGTAACTACATAATTATAATAATTTCATGGTGCTCCCAGCGATTGTCAAGTAAAACGGAAAGGACTACTTTATAAGAGTCGTTCGCTATTCAAAAATTTAGAATAGGACAAGAAATTTTTCCGACAATAGCTTCCCTACGATGCGTTGACGTGTACAGAAGCGTAAAATAACGTGGGCACAGACAGATAATGCACTATTACTAGAAGACCCCACAAAATCCTGGATGACATAATAGCCTTAAAAACTTTCTTTCAAACGTGAAACACCGGGCCTTTTCATTCTCATAATACGCTCGCATACCTGCTCTAATGATAGGGTGCCCTTCAAAGAATACAGACTTCTCAATAACACCTCGGAGCACCTCCGGGGCATAACAAAAAACTCGGATAATTTTAACACGCCCCACAAAGGCGCCGCCTAAATTAGGGAAATGGGTTATCAAATCTGCCGCCGACGCAACGGCCGACGCTTTATCTAAAATGTTTTTCAATGTTTATTGTTTTATTGCTGCGGAGATATCGGCATCTAAAATAATATTGGCTCGCAGATAAACAGTAACCGCTGTAAAACTTCACCCTTTTTACCTCGTTTTGAAAGTCTAGGCCCGGATTTCGACATTTCAAATTGTGTTAGCTCCTCGGTGTTAATGGTCTGTGGCGAAGGTGTGAGGGCAACCTAAAATTGGCTCATTACCATCTCAGCGTGAGCTAAACGCCGGGCTTTGTTGCTGGCGTTGTTTGGTCACCCATTCACACGTTAGAGATACGGACATTCTCCGGGTTATGTAACAGCTGCATTAAAAAAGGTGAAACATAACGTGTGATTTATACCTACAAGTCCAGTTTGTGGCCGAGACGCGGAGAAACAAATCATCGGTCTAAGAGACCGCCCTAATTGCCCAATCTAGAGGTGAACGGCCGTGGCCAAACCGCCAAATCAGATGGACCGCTCGTGAATGGGCCGCCCACTAACGAGATCATACAGATAGCACTTGCGGAGACCGAGGATTCTGTAAAAACGACAGCTGATCATCCCGATAAGGAATCCGGTGATTGTGAACTCCAGGCTACCAGTGATACAGTCACATTTGCTTTGGCATCTGTAGAAGATAGATTTGGTCAGACACGTAGCGCTGTAATTTGGTGTGGGATGAGAGAAACACTAGGAACGTGACTTTTGCAACTGCAAAGAAGATCAGACGAATATATTTCATACTCACAAGCAATTTATTTGGTATAAATCCCAATTAAAATATCTTAATAGTTCTTAGTAGCCGATAGCGGCATGTATTTTTATCGGAATAAGTCTACAATAGAAGCGATTAGTGACTAATACCATTATTGTCAATTGATGTAAGCGACCGAAGAAGCGGCGTAGGCCCGCTGTGAGATATCAGTTTAGCGAAAATAATATAAAACTGAAGATATACTAGATATAGAGCGTTTATGCGATGCCGCGATAACGCGGCATTAACCGATACACATCGGCACTTAAGGCGATAGCGCCGATTCGATAACGGATATAAATAAAAGTAAATGCTGCTCTTGCGTTATTGGCTATTGCGTTGTAAAGATACCGCTATCGTGGCCGATATTAAATGTATGAAAGTGCCGGTAGTGTTGATTCAATGCTGTGCCACTTGCGGTAATTAATCCTGCGTGTTTACCTGTTCTATGATATTATGATGGTCATAATGATTTTGAACTAGGGATAAGCTTGCTCACAAACGGTCCAAACTACGTCTGTAGGTTTTCTTCTAAGTTTTTAGTTGAACATTTTATTGAGTAACGTCGTGCATGATACACATTGGGTTTATTGCGACCTCTTGCGTCAATTTTTTTGTCGTGTCGTGATGCAGACAGCTGGTACTTATAGGTGTTATTATTTACTACATGGACGATACTTTGCACGGACCGGCAACAATGTCTTGGCGTCGGTCCAAGCTCGCAGGAGCTCGTCCATCAGGTTCGCAATCAATACCGGGTTTATCTGTTCCCACGTGCAAAAGGCAAATAAACAACGCAGGATTGATGTCCTGTCCAAAGTCTGGTTGCTAGAACACTTGCCAGTTGAGTTAAAATCAGCGATTTCTGTGCAAATTGTTAGATAAGCAAGTGTTCTTGGAAATCAACTTTTCTGTAACAATGACAAACTCAATACTGGCGTATTTTTTTTAGTTTCTGGATATTTTATGCTCTACATAGGTCCGCAGCGTATTCATATTTCATATTCAGTTTCTGATGATATTTTTTGTGGAAGCTCTCTGCTGCTCCAAGCTGTCCCAAGCCATCTGAATTTCAGAAGGTAGTTATTATACTTTTTGAAAATGACAATATTTTCTGAATCGGAAGAGTGGTATCAAAAACTCTCTAATGGAACGAGTAAAGTCAGTCACAACAGCATGTCCACGCGGCACAGATATGGAGATACCCTTTGAAGTTGCCGCGCGATAAGCTGCCGTTATTCCTTCTCCGTTATCAGCCTGCGCTCGCGTCGCGTCACGTTACTATTGTGGCACGTCTCTACAATTTCGTTTCATGTGAAAACAGACCTCACGAGTGATCTGATATTACTAGGTACTTGCTTGGGAAAGTAAGATTCATTTCATACGATACGGCATTACCCAAGAAGCAGCGGTTTTTGATGACAATTTGCCAAATAGGGACTGGTTAGTTTGGGAAATGCATTATTCATATTATATTTTACCTAATGGTTCTTTTAGTGTTGTATCATCCACGGTTTGTAGTTGGAGGAATCTAAAAGATTGTAAATAGAGTTCAGTGATCAAATTCATGAGGCATGTAGAGTCAGTCAGTCAGTATCTTCAGTCATCTTTTTTGAAATTTCTGTTAAGATACACTCATCAGAGTAGTCTTGCTTGTTTGGAAGAAATTATGATTCTGTCCACGGCCGAGAAATCCAACTGGAAATTTAATCAAACCCCAATCTCCGACTGTCAGGCCGTTGACAGAAACGTTTCGCGTCTAAATTGTCTGACGTGCCGTCTGCTCTCATGGGAACAAGAGCAAAAATAACAAAAGGATAGTGCCCGTTTATACAATTCTGGGCTCAACATAGCCCCCTCGGTACTAAAGATCCGATATCAGTTGTACAAACCGTAAAAGTGGTGGATACCTATAATAAATCTGCTTGCCCTACAAGGGGTGGTCGGCAATGAATTTCCCCTCGGTCGGCTACTGATTGTTAAGCTTGCAAAAAAGGGTGCTATTGACTTTTTAGCTGGACTTAAAACCTTGAAATTTGAGCTTGTAAGCAACCTCGTGCACGTGAACATAATTAAAGGTAATTTCGGTAATAAATAACTGGATTTTCAATAATTTGTTTTCAACGTTTAGCTATCTAGGTAATCAAGCGATAACAAGTTCCTGATTGGTGTTGTAAATAACGCTTCTCACGTTTGAACTGTTTTTCGGGTTCTACATTTTTTATTCCTGTTTCAATAATGAGTTGCCTGTTATTATTAGATGCTTAATAACTTTGCTGGTTATGAGACTTGTGTGGCCGTCAAAAAGTTTTGAGATGTTGAGTGACTTTCAAAGTTTGAAGAATGAAGGGGAACTTACCACATCTTCAGCTTCTTTTTGGTCCCTGTGTCCCATCAGATTGGGCATGGCAGTCCAATTGTATCCCAAATCCTGGCAGAGCGGCAGTTTGATCCTCTCGCACTTTCCACCTTCGGGCTCCTCTTGATCCGCAGCCACCAGACACGCAAACAGCAAAAAACAAATAATCCGAGCCATTTCAACTTTGTTCACTTCAAAAACACAAGTATTCTAATTCATAATAAAGGTTTCAGTCACAAAATCACTGTTTGTAAACACCGCTGTTCGTAAACATGGTTAGTTTTTGGAGCGTCGAACAAACGTCTGCGCTCTACGAGCTCTCGCAGCGGACTGATTTGAAATTCGAACGCGCCGCGGCTCGTCAAAGAGGCGAAGCACGAAACCGGTCGCGCGGCCGCCGGTGCATTCAGAACATGCATATGTTCCGATAAAAGGTCTGAACGCATGAACAGGGCATTAAGAAGAAAAGAGAGAAAAAAGAAAGAGCCTAATTCGTGTACGGCTCACTGCAATCAGTGGGAGCAATTTTGTCTGTCTCACTTCTTGGACTACGAGCAAGAAAGAGACGGCAGAGACAATGAAGAACGTATAAAATTAAGTGTATCTGCCCATGGGGATGGATTTTATTTTACGAAATTGCTGCAATAAAAGTGTTGGGTAATTGAGCGGTTCGAAAGTTTTATTACACTGTTTTAGTATTAAAATTACAGTACAGAGTAGGAATAATGATTGCATAGATGAGATGAGTTTCATATGCAATATCACATGTAAATAGTTTTTTGAGTTCCTTTGAAACAAATTCATCTTGGACAAAGCCGTGTATATATTTATGGAGTAAATAGGACTCTACTTGTTCATTAATACAATAATTGTTGTATGAAGAAGAAATAAAACTCTAAACTAAGTAAACTACGAAACAAGATGAAACGTTCCCAAAAAAACTTTTCGTAGACGATTCGTAGTCGTTCGTAGCGTATATTTGCTTTCTCGTAGTAAGTAATTTTCGTGTTATTCGCGTCATATAAGCTTTAAAAACAATACGTTTTCAACAAGTTTTCAACCACACTTTACATTTTTACTACGAGTTTTTGCGGATACACAAAATATTATGTTCCGTAGTGTTCGTTCGTAAGCCATACAAAATTACAAAGAACAGTCGTAAGGGCTCTACATTTTCGTAGACGGTTACAAACTGACAGTTTTAAATTATTAATTGCTAGATCCAAAGCTTATTTATTGTTATTTGTATCCTAAAATACAGTACGAGTATATTTAGTCATTATTACCCACTTTTAGGTCGCGGAGATACGCAAGAGAGATAGCTGTCAGGCTTTTCCGCCTCCTTTTATCTTTCGGTCGGCCGTCCCGGGCAGAATACACAATTAGGTCCCTTCATTACATCACTCCAATAACACCTTTGATACTTCATCTCTCCCAACCCAAAATACATTCAAAAATGTACCTAACAAAGTTGAAAATTCATTGCCTTATGAAAATCTTTCTAAGTCATCATGACCACTATAACTAGAGCCGCAAATGTAAGGTGTTCTGTTTGATATTGAAAAGGGCGCTGGGTCCAAGTCAGAGTGGTGCGGCGGTATGAATAGTTGCATTGTGCGAGCGAGACGGCGCGAGGCGCTCAAAGACGCCGCGCGCGCAGCCGGACGCCGGCGGAATGCGTAATTAAGGACGCATGCGTGGACGCGGGTGTGGTACGAGGGTGGGCGATGCGCGGGAGTAGATTTTGATGGAATTAAGAGCTGCGGAGTGCAAGTCATATAGAGTGTAAGTTAGTAAGTAAGAAGTGTAAGTTGAAGAAGTAAACAAGTGCTACTGAGGTAAAGTCGACGTGACTGCTCATGGAAATGCGAGTGGCAATCGCCATTTGATTGAAGTCACTGCGTCGCGTCGGTTCCAAAAAGCTTGATAAAAGTGGAAACGATCTTAGGACGATCAAGTTAAAGATAAAGTTAAAGATGAGTGTGTCCAACAAACGCCAAAGTAGCTACACATCTTTGACTCCTATCTGTTAGTCTAATCCGGTAAATCACTAAGTCAGTCTTCCGAATTTTTCGAAATTTACGAATTTTGAATGGACTTTATGATAAAATTACCCTAAAATGTACTATTAGGCCATTATAGCTTGGTTATTAATATGTCTTATGTTTTAATTAATACATTATGGCAATGAATTAATGTAAACAAAAATGTTAAAATTTTATTAATGCTTGTTAATTTTATGAAATGATGTATTTTTTAACTCAACAATATTTTGATTATACATCGTTCAAGGTTGGTTGTGGGTATTTTGAACAGGGTTTTATCGGATACCACAGTAACCTATTATTATAGTAATTGTTTTTTGTCCCAAATAAAAATAAAATAAATAAAATAAAATAAACCTACAACTTCTTCACAAACCTCGCTACCTCTCACAGCTTGCACCACAAGTGGTACATACGGCTCGGAATCGTAATTAAACCGTCAGATAGTGCGCGCGCGCCGCCATGCAAATATCGCGATTGTTCCGCGCATCTAACGCTGAATGTTAATTCCACGCCTAAAATGTAATGTTCATGTTTGAAACACGACAATATTATGAAGAAGTCGAATCGAAGAATAAATAAATAAAAAGATAGTCCAATAAAAATAATGATGGAAAGAAGCAGCCTAAAAGCGCATATTTTCGATCGTTTACATCTTTGAATTGCATTTAATATAAGTCAGCTAAAATAATATACTTATGTAAAATCTACATTCACTTGCTGATTCGTCGTCAATTAATTACATGGAAATCAGATAGAGATAAGTTAATTTATACACTGCAAAAAAGATGCGCTTCACTAAACCAAAGCACCAAAGGTTTTAAAACGTCCTCATATTTCTGAACAGATGATTAAATCACGAATTTTGTGGGTCTTAGTCTTAGTAATAATACTTCGCAGCCTTTAGAAATTTCTAATCCTTCTTAATCAAATCTTATACAAAGTTTTAGTTTTTCACAATGTTTAAACCCTTTTCGTGATATTAAAATGCAGGTAGAGTAGAGTTAAAAAGTGGTTCGCCTGGAGTTATCTTAGAAATTAACTCAAAAAGCAGGTTTGGGGCCATTAAGAATACATTAGATATGGGTTAAAGCCTGCGGCCTTATCACCTCGGAATAATTTGGATTGCTATTCAAATTAGAATTGAAGCGAGGGTATTTGGAATGTTTTTTTTGTTTTTAAAGTTGCATATAAGCCAATGATTTTAGTTTTCGTTGATATTTCTAAAATTGGAAAACGTCGTCCGAACGTCTGATGTAGAGCATCAGAATAGTTTGAAACGATATTGCTACCTAATTTATGAGTTTGACTCTATTAGAACCCATTCACATTCGACACAACAACAACATTTGAAATCACGATTTCAATAAAAATAAATAATTTACTGTTAATGTATACTTGCCTTGCAAACACCCCACCGACAATCCGCACTGAGGCCTCGTGATGGAGTATGGCTCATACTACCTCATTCATACTTGAGGAAAGGCCTTTGCCCAGCAGTGCTTACAGGCGAACTTACTGTACTGTAGATATTGTTTCAAATTCCGTTTTTCTTTTTTTTAAACAGTAATAAATGAAAAATAATAATAATAATAATATGATTTGTTTGAGCGCAACGGCAAATAAAATATTTCAGTGTATTGCATTTCCATGAATCTGATTGTGTTTTATTTAATTCCTCTTATGCTTATTTCTTTGGACATCTACTGAAAACACACGCAATTCTAGAAATTACAGCAAAACATCTAATTTGAGTAGTAATAATAAATTCCCTTGCACAAAAACGTAATCCGCAAGGACATAAGCTCATTTGCGCATTATTCCCTGGACTGCGGTTCCCAATCTGCATGTTTTAACTTGTCGATAATAAATAGTAAATAAATAAATATGCGCCAGACAACACACCAATTGTCTGGTTTCGTGGTAAGAAATTTTCTACCTTGTGTTACGAAGTACCAGACAACGATTATGACGGGAGCGTAATAAATACGTAAATACATATAACATCCATGATAAAGGTACAAATGTTCGTGCTCATCACACAAACATTTGCCCTTTGCGGGATTCGAACCCGCGACGGCCGATTACTCAGCTTTGCAATGTGCCGGAGAAGTATAAGGCTCAAAGCGATAAAATTCAAACTCAATATAGTACCACGTCATGTTTTATTCGTTAAATCGGGTTATTTGTTAAAAAATTAGAAAAAGGTTGCCGTCTTAGATAATTAGAACGCTAAAATAAAACCTATTCAAAAAAAGTAAATCTGTATTTTTCTTTTGGCCTAGCTTTTATATGTTTCTCTAAATATGCACTCACGTACATTTGCTATTAAGGCATTGACAAATATACTTTACAGAAAACGTAGATCATCTTCTACAGACGCGTATTGAGAATGGTTTGGGAACCACTGCCCTAGTCATTAGCCGACCAAAAAGCTGCGCAGGAGTTGAGGCGATTACCGCACGTCGCAGGGTCGTAGACACAATTAAATGAATTTGCCATCGGAGGGAAAAACAGGCTGCCACTCCGTGTGGGGGGACCATGTTTTAGGCAAAATATGCTAGCTAATATCACTTTGGTTTGGTTACATTAAAAGTTTGGTTCGTTGACGATTGTTGCAGCCTGCGAGCCAGTTCGTGCAAGGAGAAGAATGTTTATAATTTCCTTATATTCCTATCCCTAACTGTCCACGTAAAATTTCATTAAAACCTAGTAAATTATGTTGTTTAAAGGATGTGTATGTGTTTCCTTCATTATCCAGCTCTATCGCGCAAATCTTTGCTCTCGTCACTCTACCTTCTAAGTTGCGCGTGCGCATCTCGTTAAATTGTACCTTTTACGGTGTTTGCGGTCCGACCGCGTAACTTTGGACGTTTTTGACCAAATTGAAATGACAGATCAATGGTAATTTATTACGGGCTTGTTATGTTGAAATTGTACGAGTACTTGGATTGGGATTGTAAAATCTTGATGTTTACCAGACCAAAACGAACACCAAGATTTTATAATCTGGCCTGATTTTGAGTTATATAAGTCGTTAAAGATCTAAGCTTAGGAGAATATCAGGTGCGTATTGCGATGTTATTGCTTTTTCAGTTAAGCAGTTCTGCTTTTTAATTGATTAGAAAATTCGTATTGCGATTTCGTATATTCTACTTAGGCCTGATTTTTCATATAAGAAATATTCGCCGAACAAAATACGATATGGTTAATTTTGAAAATGTCACCTAATTATCAGCAATTATACGAACTGTTATTTTTTATAATCTGTCGCTTTATAATTTATTAGTCCGATAAATTTTATCTGACTATTGAAAATCGCAATAGGAGTGTATTGCGATTTACACCCACTAAACCTTAAAATTTTTGTTAAGTCATTTGACAAGATAGTGAATATAATTACATTTGGATAGAAAATAGTACTTAGCCCTTTTTTTAAGAATAAGACCACATTTAGTAGCACTTTTCACTACATCTCCTCAAATCATAGTCACCGCAGCATCGGTATAATTTGAGCGGAATGCCGGCGGCCGCAAAAACTGTGACGAACGCTCTTTGCGCCCCGCGCACAGTAAAAGGTGGAAATTTCGCCGACGATTCGTTTGCGATCTTTCGGCTATATCTGCGATTGTACATTTTTTGTACCTACCTACATTATAGTATTTTACGGGAGTGTTGTAATAATTTTGTCTCTTCATGTCTGTTTTGGATTTCGGTTATATGGAATGAAATATGGATGGAATCGACGAGAAAGAATATATTAAAATAATGTTTTATTCAGCTCGACTGCATAGTGTCTACAACAATATGGTTTCGTGCAGTTACTAGTAATTTTGTATCACTGATTTAATTTAGTGAATTGGGTGAATATCCCAAGCGTATTTTTTTTGCGTCCGGGCTGAGAATCGTCATGTACTAAAAAGATACACTTTTGTATTTTTTTTTCTTGAAAGTAAACTTTTGTATCCATACCAGGCCATAAATATAAATTGTATAAAATATTTCAGTTACTTGAAAAAAATTAAATTACCTCGCAATTCTAAGTTTGGTGGCTTGTCCGCAATCCGTTTTGCTGGATATTTCCCTCAGTCTAAAGAAAATTACAGGAATTTTTTCAAATTCATTTATTTTATTTACATTCGGATTAATTTTCCCATCTGCTGTTAGTGATATTTTCATATTTGGTGCGTTACCTAACCCTAGAGCATGACAAGATGGTCTGTCCGCGCGAAATTAACAATTTTGGTGGCATTTATGAAAGAGACAACCTAACCCGCATAAACAAACAAAAAAAAATATTGTTCCCGACTCTCACTCCAGTCAGCCGGGCACTCACGCGCAGTGAAGAAACAGGTGCGCTATCTCGTTGCGTTTTTCCGCCAAAAATGAAAGTATTCCATTTTTTTACCTCCGGACAAAAAATCTGCAATTTTGGTGTTCCTGTTTAAATTACTTTTTAGTAATTAATTTGTTGTGGCAATGCAGTGTTTTATGAACGCATGGTGTGCTTTTAAAGTGATATAAAGTTAGGTAGAATATCCGAAACAGTTTTTATTTTACGTATTTTTTTATATAAAATTTCAGTTTTGGTGGTGCAATTTTGGTGGTTTTGGTGGTAATTTGGTACACCAAAATTGCTTAACTAACACCAAAATTAGACGAGATCGAGAAGTTCTATTGGCAGTTGTACACCACAGTTGCCAAACCCGTTGATAGCCCTGTCAGAGACCCAAGAGCTATCCTAACCCGTCACTACACCAAAGACATCCCAGACATCAGCCTCTACGAGATTAGGATGGCCCTGAAACAGCTTATAACAACAAGGCACCTGGCCAGGACGGAATTACATCAGAGCTTCTGAATGCGGGTGGAACACCTTCAGAGACTCTTTAATTCCGTGCTGCTAGAGGGCATGATGCCTGAGGCATGGAACAGGAGTGTGGTGGTGTTGTTCTTCAAACAAGGAGACATAACCTTATTGAAGAACTATAGACCCATCTCACTCCTGATCCATGTCTACAAGCTGTTCTCAAGAGTCATCACGAATCGCCTCGCACGTAGGTTTGATGACTTCCAGCCTCCCCCCGAACAAGCTAGATTTCGAAAAGGCTACAGTACCATAGACCACATCCATACGCTAAGGCAAATAATACAGAAGTCCGAGGAGTATAATATGCCTCTACGTTTAGCGTTTGTGAACTATGAGAAGGCCTTTGATTCGTTTGAAACTTGGGCGGTGCTTCGGTCTCTTCAGCGGTGTCACATAGACTATAGGTATATAGAAGTGTTAAAGTGTCTGTATAACAACGCCACCATGTCGGTACGCCTTCAAGCTCCTGGAATAGGAAGGATTCGGCATCAAAGTAAATGGCGAATACATCATACATCTCCGGTTTGTCGATGATATAGTCCGTGTGGCAAAGACGCCGGATGATCTTGGCACTATGCTCGAAGATCTTAAACGAGTATCCCAACAAGTGGGTCTTAAAATGAACATGGAAAAGCCGAAAATTATGTCGAGTTCCCGTGTTGTACCCACTCCGGTATCTGTTGGGAACACAACTCTTGAAGTTGTCGATGCGTACGTCTACCTTGGACAAGTGGTCTAATTAGGTAGGTCCAACTTTGAGAAAAAAGTCAATCGACGAATCCAACTTGGCTGGGCAGCGTTCGGGAAACTGCGCAAGAGCGTCTTCTCGTCTCAACTACCTCAGTTTCTGAAGATGAAAGTCTTTAACCAGTGTGTGTTACCTGTGATGACATACGGATCCGAAACGTGGTCTCTAACTATGGTAACTATGGGCCTCATAAAGAAGCTCAAAATCACACAACGAGCGATGGAGAGGGCTATGCTCGGTGTTTCTCTACGAGATCGAATCAGAAACGAGGAGATACGTAGAAGATCTAAAGTAACGGATATAGCCCTACGAATCAGTTAGCTCAAGTGGCAGTGGGTAGGTAGGGCACATAGCGCGTAGAACTGATGGCAGATGGGGCAGAAAAGTTCTAGATTGGAGACCCTTCGACCAAAAGCGCAGCGTAGGACGACCACCGACAATGGACAGACGACCTTGTAAAGATCGCAGGATCGCACTGGATGCAGACCGTTTACAAACGGTCGCTGTGGAAAGCCGTGTGGAAGGCCTATGTTCAGCAGTGGACGTCCTTTGTCTGATAATGATGATGATGATGATTTCTAAAATAACGGCGGTTAATCATGGCTTTTTATTACTAAGCGCGGTTTCTCGCAACTTCATCTGGTGATTGTCTGAGGCACAGAGAGCTTAAACCATTGAACAACTTAGTTAGTTAGTTTGGCTGGGGTGTTTCCGCACTTAGCCTCACGATTGGACCGTTGTACGTATATCCCTCCTTTTTCATTCTAACCACCCCAGGCTCTCCCAGAAGGCTAGCAAACTGCCTAGATTGCTAAAGACCTCTGGGAATGTTGGCGGGGATTTGAGAAAGTTTGCCCGTTGTTCCATCACACCCATACACTCCATGAGCACATGCTGTGGTGTTCCTTCTGCCCCCATGCAACCTCTGCATAGGGGACTGTCTGTGACACCTATTGTGAATAGATGTTTGTTTAAGAGACTGTGGCCAGCTATAGTGCCTATAACCATGTGTAGTTTGTCTCTTGGTAACCGGATGAGATTGCGGGCAAGCCTTTTCGAACCTTCCGGAATTGCGTTCTTTGTTTGCCTTCAACCTTTACCATTTCTCCATGCTGCTTCGGTTTCTGCACGTAGCCAAGTTCTTATTTGGGCCTGCGGTATGGGTAGTAATGGTTCCGGGCCATATACTGTTGTCGCCGAGCCCCTCTTGGCTAGTTCGTCGGCAGCGTCGTTGCCTAGTGAGTTACTGTGTCCTTTGATCCATTGCAAGGTTACCTCATTTGTGCTTGCTATGGATTGGAGTGCTTTATGGCACTCCCAAATAAGGACAGATTTGATGCTATTGTTTTGTAGGGCCTGGAGCACCGATGCGCTGTCCGAGACGATTTTAATGTGTTGGTCTTTTACGTCTCTGGCTGCAACCGCCTGTGCTGCTCTGGTGATGCCGATACATTCTGCTTGAAAGATTGTATTTAGCTTGTCAAGAGTAGTTGATATATTAATATTTAGGTCGTTCGAGAAGACTCCAGCTCCTGTACCCTGTGAGGTTTTGGATTATTATCATTGAACAACTATTACTAGCTCAAGGAACTGACACCACGAACAAATATCGTGCCTCATGAATTGACGCCACTGGCCATCAACTTATACAAAAGGTTTCTTATTCGAAATCCAAATTTCAAGGAATTCGTCACAATGTTGTCGTCGTTTGTCATTTTTGCTTGACATATAGCTTCTCTTTAAGTAGTATAACAACTCACTGGCTAAAACCTACTAGTGTGTATAAAGCGAGGTTCTCGGTACAGTGGTAGGCACACGGCACCGGTGTCACATCATTCTCCTCAAATCTGTCGAAATGTTGCAAATGATTTTGGTGATTCCTGTGTTTGTTTTGAATGGAAATGTTAAAAATTAATCGACAAAATATGACAAATCAGGTAGGTCGATGTGATACCGTGTGTACCACTAACTAAGATACTTATTATTAACATTCAAAACCAAAAACACAGAATGTTGCATTACCGTATCTGATGGATTTCTAATTTTGGTGCAGTTGATAAATTTTGGTGTCAGATTATCTAATTTTGGTGGCCTGTGACAATTTTGGTGGGTGATCAATTTTGGTGTTTCAAATATTTCAGAAATTATTATTATTATTTTAATTTCACTGACGTTTCATGTAACTGTAAACAACACTCTTGCTTATGATTAAACAAATTTAGCCGAAAAGTTATAAACTAAAATTACCACCAAAATTAGACAAAAATTCATGGTTGTTGAGATTTGCCCAATTCATTCTTGTTTGTTTACAAATTGAACTGTTATGTGTGAATCGTCTTCTGGCAACGCTCTATCCTAAAACTATTGCACTATTTTCAACGAACTGTTTTAGTTCATGGTTTGACTTATCTTTGATCTGATCACTTTTCAACCACTGTTGACAGTACCCGAGTCTCAATGGGTCACTAAACTGCATGTTTTCTTCCAAACTACAATACTTACAACCCAAAAAACATATTCTCACACCATACTTCAACAGATCGTCAAAAGCCGGCAATGAACAGAAGGCCGCATGCCATTAATATTGTTCGGACAGTCGACAGTCACATTGATAAGTGTATAATCAAGCGTAGACGTCAATTAAATAAGGGCTAAATTCGGGTACTCCTTAAACGCGACTGCTCACATTGAGGAGTGCACAAAATGTACACTTATAACACTGTGATATAGTCGAAATTTGTGTGCACCTTGAATCATGCCAGTGCCGTGACCCCCGCCGCGCGAGTGGGTGCTAATGCACCCCCCGGCGCGCGCGCAACCCGCAGAGAGGCGCTTGATCAACGAATGGCGGTGTTTATGACGAATTGGGGGCTTAATTGCCACTTTCTACTTGATTTAATTACAAATAAAATAAATTTCTGGTTTTGATTGGAGAAATGGTAGAAGAAGCAAAAGCTTTGCTTAGGGATAACCTAAAACTTTTATTTTGTCGGACTGCTATCCGACCTTTTACCATGAACATTTTCAACGCAGAAATAGTTGGGCTTCATCTATGATATGTTTGGAATTTCACATTAATCTGTTACAACCTTTATTTTCGGTGCAATGCGATGTTGAGCATATTCAGAAAAACTGTCATTTCAAAATTACACATCATTCTAAATCTAATCTAATCCATCACCCAACATCTTATTACTGCTCATTAAACCAGTACACCTCCATTACATATTCATCCGCGGAGTACGCCCATTGACACAAAGCTGATGTGACGAAATCAGATCTTATTATCATATTCATAGTTCAGAAGCCGCTTCCATCAGTAACCTGTTACGTGGCCACCCAGGTGACATACGTTTGATTGAACTAGTTACTAGGTAAATGAGGATGTGAAGTGTAATAACCACTGAATAGATCTATTCAGTGACCAATAACAGACTTTGGTGGATTATGGGAGGCATAGATTATAGTATATTTTTGATCAAGGAATCCTCTTTTACTAGGCTGAGGCTTAATTACGCTTTTGAGGAATTAAGGTCATGAATATACTTGAATGACTTAATTAGCAGGTAATCGGGTGGTTTATGCAGAAACTCATAAGATAACATTATTACCTATGAAACAAGTATAAATAACAGAGACTGCGCTATTGATTCGTGTATGTTGTGCGTGATTCCATTAAATTGTTTTTTTTTTGGTAAATGATGTTTTTATCTTAAGTTTTATCGTATTTAAACTCGTTATAAGCTTTACTTTTACTTGAAACTTCCAACAAAGTTTGCCTCAATCAAGAAACGACACAATTATACAACGCTTATAGTAGAGTTCAATAATTATACTTTTCTTGCCACAGGTAGTTTTGCACAAGCCAATCTCAACTCTGTATCACCAACCACAGGGCTTATTATTGATTTACTTATAGAAGAATACTAAATTTAATATTTTATGGTTCTTATGGTGAGCTAGAGGCGGGTGTAGGCACAACACAAAGCTCTTTGTGTGTCGTCCACTGTAGGAGTGTGAAATTCGTCAAGGCTGTAAAAGTTTTAGAATGTAAAAGGATTGTCGGATATTGCGTACTAATGTTAAAAACATTTGAAAGAAAATAACTTTAAATATTTAAAGGTGCTGTGAATCTTCTGTTTGAAAGCGTTAGTGGGATAAAGTTTCAAAAGTGATAATTAGGTACAATTTTTTTTCTCATGGTCGGCTGAAATGACTGCAGTTGGAATTGTATTAACTTGTATGTAACCATTAATAATTGACTTTTTTTTACATACATATAAAAGGTTGAATTAATAACCTCATTTTCGGAAGTCAGTATAAAAGGAGTTATTTGATCGGGAAATTCTACTTGCTAGAGCGTCTATATCTAGAACTATTGTCCTGACTGCATTTATTTGCAATGCAGAGTGACTAACGTCTTTATCGCAAACTTTCCAGCGAAGTATGTAAGAAACAATATTTTCATGACAATTATCATTAAACATCACTCTCACATATCAAATTAACACGCATCCGCTATAAACTCCAAACGCTGCACGAAAAATATCATCTTTTATAGCATTTTACGATCATAAACACAAACTCTCATCAAAGCTCAACTTCCACAGCCTTTGTTCTCACGATAAGGTTGTAATTCGCGCTATAAACTTTTAACATGACAACACGATATCAGGAGTATTAAAACAACATATGGTAGACAATGCGCGGTGCATCAAAGGAAGCGGCTCCTTTGAAGTCGCCGCTAATTTTACACCGCGCCCACACCCGATGGTTACGTTTGTTGTGAACTCTCGGCCGTTGGAGGTTAAATGAGGGTTTTGTTTCTAATTTTACAGCCGGTTTACGATAAAAAGTGAAGTTGTAAAACTCAACTTGAGATGCGCGTTGGTTGGTTTGATTGAGTTAATTTAATTTTAAAATACTGATTTTTAATTTTTAATTTTATTCGTTATCATTAACCCTTGTAGTTCTTTACTACGGGTAAAAAATAGACGATTTGCTTTCGCTAGCTAAAATGATATGATAAAATTGTAGAGCAGAGCATAAACCAATACTATTGAAATGTAGGGTAGTTACCCTAAACGACGAAAGAAGTTTCGTTCGTTGCAACTTTGTATGTGGTGTCCCACTTTAGGGCAAAGGTCTCCTTAACCTATTTTCAATCTCAACGGTTTATAACTGTCCCATAATTATTTAGTAATTAAAACTGTGTTCATTTTCTATTCCAATACCAATGTTTGCTTCCTTAGTATTTTATGTTAATTTTCTAATTACATAATCATTCCCTTATCTGTCATATTTACAACTTAATATACTATGTCGCTTATTATTACTTTAAAAATAGCCATAATTATTGCTATATCATTTATCCGCACATTCTAGGAAATAGTGTTTTTTAAATGTTTATATTTTACGCCCATACAAAAGACAGCAACGCGTTAGTAAATAAATTGACTGTATTGATTTGAAAATTGAAGATGAGCTAATAATTACTACTTGATAGTCAGTTACTTGAGGAGAGAAATGAGGAGATATGTAGAAGAACTAAAGTAACGGACATAGTCATCAGTAAGTAAGCTCAAGTGGCAATGGGCAGGGCCCCTATTTTTGAATCACTCGCTTGGTTATGGAGAATGATTTTCGTTCGAAAACGATTTTTTTTCTATGACTTTTGACACTACGTCGAACAAAAATCACTCGCCATCTTGAAGTGAATGATTCAAAAATAGGGCTCCAGGGCTTTGAGCAAAGACGCAGCATAGGACATCCACTGACAAGATGGACAGATGGCATTGTAAAGATCGCAGGATCACACTGGATGCAGACCGCTTGCGATCGCTGTGGAAAGCCGCGGGGGAGGCCAAAGTTCAGCAGAGGGTGGTCGCTGATAATGATGATGATGAGTCAGTCAGTTGCTTGATACACCGTAGGTAAATGTGGAAATAAACTAGTACTCACATTTAATACTAGATAAGTATGGTACATTATTTTATTTCAATTACTAAAATAGAAAATAAAAATAACATGTCTGTTTGTAGTGGTCTGGGTGTTTTCTATGTATTATATGTATGTATTTACAAAAAAAAAAGTATTTATGTATGTTTATAACCGTTGTCTGGTTACCATAGTACAAGCTTTACTTAGTTTGGGACCAGATGGCGCTGTGTGAAATGTCCAAGGATATTTATTTATTAAAATGGGGTTTCAATTAAATCTGTTTCACAATTAAATCAAAACATCATTCGATCATAAAACATCGATGGTATATTTTACAAGTTGTATTTTAATAAACAATCTCTCAGTAGTTACGCGGGCGCACGCAACGGTGTTATTACCCGATGGGTAACACGCAGCCTCAGTATAATTTATATTTTATAAACTTTCGTCTTGAGCGGAACGATCGGATCGGATCGGATCGGTCACTCATCGAGATATATACATCTAAATAAATACAGCTAAATTAAAATTCATTTAATTTATTGAATGCATAATGTATGGGACAGCATCAAAAGATAACCGCTTGATTGATATTTCCGATTTGAAAAAAAGGATGAAAATCCAACAAGACGAGACGAGACAACAAAAATGTATCAAATAACCTTATGATGTATGAACATTTGCCAGCGCATAAGGTTACCCACTTTTGTTGCAAACTAGCCTTTATATTACAAATGAATAAGTTATCGCCTGATATCGCGGTGTTTACCTTGCCTTGACCATGCTTTTGCCGTACAAGCGAGGTGAGCGTTTAGCGCATAGTTTCAACAATATTTTATGACCACGCTTCAGTTTTGCGCAATGAAAATCCCTTAGAACTTATTCCAATAACTTTTTTAACTAATCACTTCTAACAATCGATGGTTAAATATTCTACAAAGAGTTCGCAGCAAATAAAAAGCAAGTATTTTTAAACAATGCCGTCGGGCAGCCAGTAACAAATAACAATGGTGCCTGCCATTTGAAACATTTCTTTTAACAATACTCATTCAAGCAAATTGCCCAACCCTTTTGTCTTTATTACTGTTTTGTGTTATTCTGCTGAACAAAGAATCGTTATAAAATTATCAGTTTCCGTTAAAATAGGCGAGATAAGCTTTTTAAGCGCGCATTTCGTTAGAAATTTGTTATCAGTAATTGAAAAGGAAACCATTTCGGAACAATCGCTGTTGATAGCGACATCACAATATTCAAAACTTTTACCTCGTCCATAAATGAGTCTTCAAAAAACGTTCAAAATCTAAAAATTAAACCGCCTTCATTATATTGACAAAATAGCTAAAAATAACTCATTTGTCTTTTTTTTATTATGCGTAGACTGTGGTTGTGCGTAAGCTTGACTGTATCATATACATTAATGTCGAATAGGTACTTAATAAAATAACATCCTTTCATGTTTACCTAACCTAATAAAAGAGTTGGTCTTTAACAATTTTAATGCTAACATAAGCAGTTGTTTAAAAATAAATGACTTTTCCACGTAATTTGACCACGAAGGTTGGTTTTAAGGGCTAAAACATACAATTATCTCAAAAATATTCGCTTATTAGGTAGTTTTATTAATCTTATTATGCACATATCTGCGGTGAATATCTAAGAGATAACATCTGGGTTGCGCATGCTTTTAATTCGAGTTATTCTCGGCTGCAATCAAATGCAGTTTACTTCGAGATCGTGGCTCGATGCAGCTCCAGCTCATGCACTTTATAAAGTCTTGCAAACAGTGTGCTCTACACTCTAACTTAAGGATAAACTTTAGTGTTAGATCTTTCGATGTCGATATCGATGGATAATATAAGTAATAATCCACTGTTGAAGAAAAGGAATGATGAATTTTACAAAAGCACACGCATATCTTTTGATGAAACTGCAGCCAAGCCAAGCTTTCGGTTGCATGAGGCATTGCGTTATGCTAAGAAAAAGACCGTAGTCTTAACGGGCACTGTTAAAAAGCTTTGGTGGTCAAATGGGTTACTACGGGAATCAAACTCTTGATTTGTTTACTTCTTTAGTAAAGTACATCACCAAGACTAAAGTTCAAACCATTTCTTAAGTATCACTACACACTGCGCGTAGATACGGTCAATGTCTTCCGCGCACATTAAGGGCTTAAATCGCTTTTAACTCTCGTAGTCTTTTGTGTGTGTATGTGCAAATAATTTTCACTTGAAAGTGGTTAGGCGGCAGAGGCCTCAACAAACCTATCGATACCTAATAAAAACTTGCACTGTTTACCATCCCTTTTTCACATAATCGCTATCGACGTTACAGATTTCATGCCATCCCCCACCGATTGCACTATCATCATCTGCCTTACTTTAATTATCCCCCCTTCCCCTCCTCTGGCGCAGGCGCAGCGTCGTGCGTGACAAATTGCATCTCCCAGAAGAAGCGCGTTTAATGATGGCTTAATTGCCTGTAATTGTGGAGCCTGCGTCGGAGTCCGCCACTTTAAGAGACGCCACACCCCCTCCTGCGCTCTTGGTATGGAAGGCTGGTTGTAGGCACTTATACGAAGTGTACATCTATGTATATTATACCTTTAGTTAACCGAGTCCTTACTCATATAATATGTAAGTTAAAAAACACTTTCTTAATCTACCTAAGCATACAACAAAATCATCAGGTATTACTTAGAACACATTAGTAAATGGGGGAGGCCTATGTTCAGCAGTGGACGTCCTTTGGCTGATAATGATGAATGATGACATTCGTAAAACATCGACCTTACGATATTTAAGAGAACGTAATGCTGCAATATTACTCTACATGTACCAACGATAAAATTACTATGAGAAACTAGGAAAAGGGATTAACGATACAAACTGCACCATAGCACTCCTACTTAGCCAGATGTAATTCAAGATCTCATACTGAGCTAATATAAGTAGTAGCTTAGACTTTATTAGCGCATAGAACTGAGCACGAAAACTTTAACACTTTAAAATACTATTTTATACCTTCCCCAATTACTCATTATAAGCTTACACCACATGGAAAACTACAATACCCGCGCAGGTCTAAGTAAAATGGATTTGCACACGTCAAAGAATGCCGTCCGGCCCCGCGCCTACATCGAGCTTCTTCCACTTAATTACGCTTAAAAGCCCTAATGAACGAGCTTTTTGTGCCTAATTGCAAATTGCACTTTATTTGCTTGCGAAATGAGCGGTGTATATGCGGGAAACTCAGTTTTTACGCGAGTTTCATCGTTAATGATCAATTTGAAGTTTTAACGAACGAAAGCTATGCGACTTTACTTCTAAGTGGTTTTCTTCAAACAAAGCTTTCCGGTGAATATGTAGGTTTCTTACTTGTGGAATTCGTTTTAACGATACAGGTAATTCGATTCTTATTTACTTTTGAATGTCAAAATCTAGGTGCAGTTAGTTGAAATGGATGAATTAGAGAGTATATGTCTTCGTAAAATTATGTAGGTACAATATGCACGTCTATTGAAAGTTAAAAACTGTTCGTAGTAATAAAATTAAATTTTCTTAAAAAACTGTTCAGTTGTCAAGTTTTAATAGCTGTGTCCAAGAATAAGTGTTTTTTAAAGTAGATAGCCAGATATTGGTTACGATAGCACCTGATGTTAACACGTTCCGGGACAGTGAACGCCTACAGGCGTGAAAACAATAATACATCTATTGTGTCTGGAGTAGTGTCCCGGAACGTGTTAAGTGACAATGCGGCCTAAGATAGATCTGAATTTGACGTATTTTCATTCAAATGCCTCAACGTTTGTGGTTTTAGATGCTTAGCTAGCTTAGAAACGTGAGAACTTGAGCTATTCCTTTGTCCGGGTGAGCCGTAAATAGCCCGCTATCAAGGGTCTACTCTGTATTTTCAGATACAGCCATCTCTTTCCCTCGCCAGGACCTGATACCTTGTGGGACAGAGAAGACTAGATTTGAGAACGGGTACAGTGACATAGAGTAGGTAAGGCAATCAACTCGTGGGCGGACGAGCTAATGTCTGAGATAAACCGGTAATTAACGAATCAATTCGATTACGGCGGCCGCTTTGAGCACCCCGCGTAGACCTGGGGACTGAAGACTTAGGTTCCATCTTTTTGTCAATGATACAATTAGGATACATCACATTTCGGAGTATGGTTCTAACGGGTGTTTAGGTTCCAAGTGTAGAATATCATATTTTTAAAAAACAGGGTCTATATGCGTTTTGTACAAGAATGTTTTTATATTGTGGGTCAGTACAATATAACATTCTGAACTTTATTGTGTATTGATTTCATTTTTAGGCAGTTTAAACCAAAATAACTTTATAATCTCTCAACAGTTTTTTTTTATCAAATCGAAAATACATACTGCCAAAACAATTAATTTTAAGCAATGACTTCAACAAACACAGTCGGCGAAATAAACCGCCCTGAATGAACGCAAAAAGAACTTAATTGTTTACGGGGAACGATCGCCGCTGCGACAATGACTTTACGATTCGTAATTATACCAATTACGACTCAAATGAATTACTTCGTAGACGTCTGTACAGTTCAGGGTGACCACACGATTTATTTTTACACTTTACTTAAATTAAATAGTCTATAGCTGCCGTTATTAACCAAAAAAGTCAGTGATGAACTTAATTTTTTGCGTCACCTTTATATCCTTGGGAAAATGGGGGGAAAAAAATAATTGCAACGAATTATGTGGTTTGCATTTTAATGTATAAGCAGTAGATATAATTAATATTATTTATAAATTAAATTACTCACTCAATGCAATAGAGTATTTATTTGTAATGTAAGAAAACGCATGAAATCTTGAATATCTTTCGCCTGACTTCACTTTTGGCCACTCAACGTACGTACGACGTATCAAAGAATGTCCTGTGTTACCATTATTCTTATTTTTAAATGCGATCCATACAGGGTAATGAGTATTATCTTCTTAGTAATTGAGAAATAAGCAGTTATTAGAAAAATAATTAGACTTGAGAATAATTGAGAAGTTGCTTATTGAATACAAATTATATGGTCACAGACTTACCTAGCAAATATAGTTAGGTTGAAAGTTTATTGTTGGTCATTGTAGCGTATTTTTGGAAGGGTAGAAGTAGAGCTTATCTGCAATAGATTTTTTTATGTAAAAATTTAAAGCATATTAAAAAAAACTCTTGCGAGTTCAAGTGCATAAAATCAACATCGTATTGTTATTTGGAGTAAGTGTTGAGATGTTAGGTATAACATCATACACAAAATTAGCATCCCCAAAAAAACACAAAAATAGAATCAAATTAGACATTTCGCTTAGTTCCCCTAAGTGAATGTCTAATTTGATGCTATTTTCATTTTAAAATAAAAGGACAAAAATTGAATATCTGAAAAAGTAATCACCATCATGAAATATTCTATTGAAAATTTTGTGCACTCTATCCCTTGGACTTTGATTAACCTCGAACAAATCTTTTTATTGGCTAAAGATCCATTAAACTTTATATCCGAGCTTGAAGATATCACTGATACTTATTGGCATTTTGCCCATTTTTACCTCAAATGCAGTTTGAAGGGGATTTACATGAAACGAGTTGCATGAGAGAGTTGTGTTTACTTTTCTCTGTTCAAGACGTAGAAAAACGATGTTTGTGATTTTGAAATGGGTAATAGGAGCTTGAAAGTCCAAAATGAGATAAGATAATCTAAGAAAAAAAAATGATATTATGAAGTATTTTCTTCCAGAAAGTCGTCACATGTAAAGTTCTCTTCCTCACTTTTAATGCTCAGCCTCTTTTAAAGCAATCGTTAATTTGCGATTTGCTTTTTTGAATACATTGTCCGATATAAACAGGTTTTGTATCGCTTAAGCTTATTTATTGAGCCTGGCCTTCGATGTATGTGGGTGAGCATTTTGTTTCATTTTTATTGCGAACTGTGTTTTAATGAAAAATAATGCAGGATTTAGGCTTTTAATCAGGTAATTAATAGCGTTTTAAGGAATTATCCTTTTCCTTCCTTATCCCTTTTTTTATAGTGGCTTGCGTCATTTGTTTTGTTGCCCACGGCACAGTGTATCGTATTTAAGATATTTACTCGTACTTTTCAGTTGAACTGTCGGAGAAAAAGGGCCAAAAATAATATATATAAAAGAGATATCTATTTATGACACAATCACACTACACTGTGAGTAAACCATCTAGCGATTCTATAAGAAGCTAATCATTTTAGGTTATAGGTAGAGTAAGTACGTTTACATCGGATAAAGAGTTGTTTAATTTTAACCTATTGCGTTTCAGTAGTTACATGAATACTTAATTGATCTACTTTCGTTTCTTACGTATTTTCAAAACACTACGTCAATACATCTTATTGCTTTTGTGATTGCAAATGTAGTTACATACATAGTCGATAAAATCTTAGGTAACGCAATGTACAGTCAGCACAACATAGAAAAGCAAAGCAAATTATCGTCTGCAGTGTATCATCATCATCATTATCAGCCAAAGGACGTCCATCGCTGAACATAGGCCTCCCCTAATGCTTTCCAAAGTGACCGGTTGTGGTTGCGAGGCTGTCTGCATCCAGACAATCCAGTGTGAGCCTGCGATTCGTCCAAGGCCGTCTATCCATCTTGTTAATGGACGTCCTACGCTGCGCCTTTTATTTGAAGGGTCAATGTAGAACATTTCTACCCCAACGGACAACAGCGCTTTCTACAGTGTATGGGGCAGAGAGAGCTCTCAGTCGTAGTTTCTAGGATATGGTTTTCTAGTAGATTAGTTAGATCTTGATTGGAAAAGCTTATTATTACATACGTTTCATTACAGTATACACAATGATTACGGAGAAAAGTTCGTGGTTTCCAGTTCCACTGTTAAATTGACACCTTTTAACATTTTATTAATGCTGACAGTACGTACCTAATGAAATCGAACGATTTGGGATAGCCAGTAGTACAGTTTTATTACGGTACATTGACTTGAGTTGAGTATCATAATAAAACTATAACATTTAATACTAGGCGGAAGGCATTTATTATAAGTACAAGTTATACAACTTTAAAGCAAATGTATGTACTTTCACTTGTAAGTAATGGTTGTCTTAAACTGGCTCTATTGAATTCGTATTAAAAAGCAATTAACTTTCTGATTGGATTTCATAAACATCTGTATAAGTTACTAAACATACAGATATTGACAATATGTTTTGTATTGGCAAAAAATATTTAATTATATTTTTTATAATTACTACCTCTATCCATATATGTTTAGGATCCAAGGTACTCTTATTTACCCAAAGAGTATAGTTTTCGTTCACGCTGTCTGATCATAAAATAGAGATTTTTCGAATTAAAGTATTATTTTGAGATCATGCACATCAATCACTGACACTCGTAATTCGCTAAACTTTTTATCTCCCCACCAATTTTGAAATTACACTAATTTCGTAAGCGTAATTCATTGCTTTGTATCTTTACTATCTAATATCTGTGAGAATTACCTTTAATAAAAACGAAAATTACGTGTGGTGAGTGCTGGCTGGGCCGGGAATCAAACGGCGGACCGCGCTCGGAATCGATTGGACACAGTCGGCCGACCGGACCGAAAGTAATTTGCCTCCACCGGTACGGAGAAAAAAGATCGATGTGTGCGCGTTAGGGTTGAAGATACAGGGTTCAGTATACTGATGTAAATCTGAAGCTTTATTTTTGAATCGCTCGTGTCAATATTCCGAGTTATTTTCGATCGAAAACTATCGTAAACAAAAATAGGGCTCCAGGGCCCCTATTTTTGAATTATTCGCTTCAAGATGGCGTGTGATTTTCGTTCGACGTAGTATCAAAAGTCATAGAAAAAAAAATCGTTTTCGAACGAAAATCACTCGCAATACCCAAGCGAGTGATTCAATATGGCGTGTGATTTTCGTTCGAAGATGAATGAATTAAAGTCATAGAAAAAAACTCGTTGTCGAACGAAAATCACTCGCCGTATCCAAGCGTAGCGTGTAGTACTTAGCGTGATTCAATAATAGGGCCCCTGATCTTTTCACCAAGGAGGTGCTGTTTCCCATAAAATATACAATTATTCAATTTATCTTTTGATTCGATCAATATTTCAACAAACAAGTTTTTTTTAAATAAAGCTTTATGAAACGCGATAAAGAAATACTGGACTGTGGACCACAATATTATTGTGTCTACCACACGGAACCCTAAAATGTAATAGCCTTCCAAGAATAAAGACGTACGCTTTGATTGTGTGTCGAATTATTCACACAATATTCCCCGAGCTATTGGAACACTCTTCCGATTTCGAAGCACGAATTATCTATGGTACGTGTGGCGAAATATCGGACTGTGTTTATTATTGGAGAGAGGGTTTTTTCATTATCCTTCAACCAACAGTCATCGTTGTCAATGGAGATCAAGTTGAATGGAGATATTCTGGACATGAGATATGATCCCATAGACATTTAAGAAGGATTCGTCATCAATTTTAAAATGTGACCCAGTGTGACTGCACTATATAATTTTACTACGTATCAAGAGAGGCTTAAAAGCGTAACAGCTGTATCTACAATCTATACTAATATTATAAAGCTGAAGAGTTTGTTTGTTCGTTTGTTTGTTTGAACGCGCTAATCTCCGAAACTACTGGTTCGAATTGAATAATTCTTTTTGTGTTGGATAGTCCAGTTATCGAGGAAGGCTATAGGCTATATAACATCACGCTACGACCAATAGGAGCAAATATATAGTGGTAAATGTGTAAAAAACGGGAGAAAGAAGTCACTATTCCACGTGGACGAAGTCTCAGGCAAAAGCTAGTTTGTTATATAATGCAAAAAACATTTTAATTGATATTTCTTTTTGTATAAATGAGAATGTAAGTAATAAAAATAAACGCATCTTCTATAAATTCTAATATTACGCGCCAATATTTTTATTTGGAAATAAATATCGTAAGTCCCATTAGAGTGGGTATTAAGAATCTTTTAATACTTTTTGCTCTAATGAATTAGCTTCACGTGATTTATTTGAGTTGTTCGTTAACTTTGAGCATTAATCTAAAAGCCGTGTTCAGAAACTTGCTTCGAGACCAAATAAAAACATACCAGCAGTAAATTAATTAAGCTTAAAATGTTTGCATTATTTGTGATCTTACTAGTAATATATCATACTGGTTTGATTTTTTAAGGCTAGATAGAGATGAATGATAGAGAAAAATATTGTCCACTAAGGTAAAATGTTTTCATTTTTTTAAACAAATAATGAGCTTGCTACATGCACTAACAGTTTAACTAGCACAAACAATAAATAAATATGTGCAATTTTGATACTCAACTTTGTTACGCTAATTGATTTTTATTTTGACAGAAATCTTTTTTATCTGACCACTTGCTGATCGGACTAGAAATGTTTCGCGACTTTATTTTTTGGGTCAGAATAAGAATTAATTAAAAGCGGACGCCCAAAATAATAGAGATAAGAATTAATTTCTTTCTTTTTTATATCATTCTTAAAGCCGATAGTGAAATTCAGCTTTAATACCACTTTGTAGCTGATGGCTCGAATAAAATTGTAATTAGTGCGTTTTATGCGCAAGCGCAAAGCGCTTTGGAAGACGATAAAATCAAAGTTTTATGACTTGCCGATCACTTATCAAAGGTTTAGCAGCAAAATAACCAAAAGGTGTGTTCAGTAGGAAATAGCGCTTTTTTGCCAGCACATTTATTTGCTTAGAAAACTAAGCTGAGCATGTTTAGAAGTAAATTAATTGTCTGTCAAAACACTGTTTTGTATTGAATTTGACAGTAAGCATAGTTAGCGTGTGATTAAGAGCCATTCTGTTGCTCGACGCTTCTTTTTCTTCTTATTTGGTGACAATAAAATAAGTGCCCGTTTTAGGTAAGTACGAATAGGTCTCAACGCGGGAAGTTTCAAGCGTTCTTATTTTAACCCTTTTACAGGCCAAAGAGCATTGTTATCCGTTTTCTTCGACAATAACAAGTGAATAATATTTAAAACAATGTGGTCTCTACATATATAATACATGCTCATAGCTAATATGTAGTCATGATTTCAGAAATTAATTAAGTGCATATAATAATTTAGCTTTCCACTATTTTCTGACACAAACTCATGTTCGGCTGATATTGCTAAGCTGTGTTTTATAGCAAAAGACGATAATCTCAAGCAAAATAATTGTGGCTATGTACTCGTAGACGTCGTATTTGCTAATGGTTGTTCGAATTCTTATTTGTGGTCGATAACTTATGATTTATCACGCTTTTCCATGTTGGCAGGTTATTGAGATACTCTCGTGATAATGCAAATATTTTTTATATTATGCCAAACCCATATCTTGACAACAAGCGACACGCTACAAAATAAAATGAAACGATATTTAATGTGTATAGAAACAAGGTTGTACAAAGGGACAGGTTTCACTAGGATCTACCTTTTCAGGGTGTAAGTATACACAATAATACACATTTTATTGAATTTAATAAAAATAATTGAAACATAAATGTGTAAAAAACACAAAGACTTGGTCTGTCGATGTAATTAAAGTCCTGATAAAGAAATTCAAATGGATTTGTCTCTTAAACTCTACCTATTTCCTTAGTCCGATATTGAAGAACATACGCTTTACTATTATATTTAAAAAAAACTACAATTGATTTATTTGTTGCTCTGTTCTCACCAGACACAAAGCTCGCTGGATGAAGCTCGTCTCGTAATAATTACAGAAACAAAACCACGACCGCGAGCTTTCAATGCCGCTAATGAATGTACCTTCTACACTTTTTATTCGGGTTTTACTCGGCCACAGCGTCAAGATGGTGCTGGATATACCTAATACGTTTAATAAGAGAACTTGAACATATGTTTCTTGCATGATTGTGTCTGCTAGATGATGGGCCTGACTACTAGGTACCTCGTACAGCGAAATTGAGTACCTATACTGACAACACAAAACAGAGCTCTCTGGGGCATATGTCAATGAAATTAAAAATGATGATATTGTCTGGTACCGCTAAGAGTTTTTACTATCATCGAAATAATAAATGGTAGGTACGGACGACAGTTCGTCAAGCTAAACACTGCGGTATCTTATGCTGTTGGAATAAGGGCTATTTTTCAATAATAATGTATAGTCCGATGTGCGACCGTACATACCATAAGTACAGAAAATTATTAGTTGAAAGTAATAAAAAAAACTACTAAATGCTGGATCTCTGGTCTGAGTTTACGGTGCAGAGTCTTTCAACTATCTCACATTAAGATGACATTAAAAATTCCTCTTTGATTTCTATTATTTCAACTGCTATAGCATTTAGTCCTATCTAGTTGTTCAAGCTCTACATTAGTATACATCCGTGTAAACTCGTGGTCAAGGCAGTGACGTCGGCACATTCTTATCGACAGATCTCGTCTCATCTAATATCGATATCTATTTAAATCATCCGTGGGCTATGAGAGATTTTTTTCACAGTATCAAAGCAATCGAAGGCGAATTATCACATAGTTATTTTATTGCGGATACGTTTGGTAATACCTTTTATCGATACTAAGCTTTTAGTATTATTCGATGAGATAATTAATGGTGCGGTATTTCGATTCAATGATGGCGGTATTTTCTCACGTAGATGTTATGTAGTAGGCTAGTAAACCGCGAAACTGAGACATCTCTGACGTCACTTTTGTTGTATTTTTCTCCCAAATAATGTACTCCATATTTTTATTATGAATTAAATGTTCTTCTTCAAGGTAAAAGAAAGATCGTTTAATTTATAGCAATGATAAGGAGTACATTCATTGGGAGGAAAATGAAAATAAAAGCGACAAAAGTGACGTCAGAAACGTCTCAGTTTTGCGGTCGACCTATAGTAGGTTTATGGTTTTACACAACATAGTTTAAAATGTGAATGTATTAACGTGCTATTTGTACGGTTGATTTCAATAAAAAAATGCGTTAGTATATTCACCTTAATTAATATACCATGTACTAATTCAGGCTTGCTCATTACAAAATAAAAAATAACATTGATGAAAAAAAAGTTGTTCTTGGTGTGTTTGTTGATCTCAAAAAAGCCTTCGATACCATCAGCCACGGCAAACTTCTAAAAAAACTAGCAGAAGCTGGTATCACTGGTAAGGCCTACGATATTTTAAAATCATATTTCGTAAACCGTAGGCAAATAGTAAGAATAGGGCAACATCAGAGTTCATCTCGTCCAATAACGTTCGGTGTCCCTCAAGGATCGATTCTTGGACCCCTTTTATTCTTAGTGTATATAAATGATATACAATTTATAGGGCTTAACGCAGACATCTCTTTGTATGCGGATGACACTAGTTTGTTCTATTTTGATAAATCAATGAAAATCATACAATCTAAAGCACAGAAAGATTTAACGTTATTAAATAACTGGTTTTTGTCTAATTCTCTGACGATCAATGCAGCCAAAACGAATTATGTCATATTTAAGGCAAAAAACAAAAATCTAGACGGTGACGTGGAACTACGGATAAACAATGAAAAACTCAATAAAAAAAATAGTGAAAAATAGTGAAAAGTATCTTGGCCTTACTCTCGATCACAACCTTAACTGGAAACAATACATAATTAAAGTAAAAACTAAATTAACATCATTGACAGGTACTTTACGTGGTATAGCACGATGCCTTCCACATAGAATCAAATACCTTATTTACAATACATTGATCAAACCCCATATAGACTACCTAATCGAAGTTTGGGGAACAGCCGTTAAATCTAACTTAAGTGTCATACAAATTGCTCAAAATAAACTAGTTAAAACTTTATTTCATTACGACTTTCTCACACCCACACAAGAAATATACGAAAAAACTAAAATCATGACCATTAAACAAACTTACACATACTATACATGCATACTAATATATAAAATCCTTAATAACCTAATTCATTCATCACTATCCTTTCGCAAAAAACATCAATTTCAAACAATGAAACTACGCAACGCAAATCATTTAATAACACGCCCGCCAAGAACTAATTACGGTAAAAAAAATATTGAATATGACGGTGTTAAAATTTATAATAAGCTACCAACTAAAATCAAGGATGCAAAATCTATAGTAAGTTTTAAAAAACTGCTTCGTAAACACATTTTTAATGCCGATGTACTTGAAATGTAAATCAAAAGTTGCCCAGAATAATACCACTTCCAGAACACAAATACTCTTTATATCCGTGGTTGCTGATGTAGTAAACAACACGCACCGAACGAACGACGATTTGCCAATGTTACCGACTTTTTACCAACCTACCCGTTAAACAGTTAACAAATCTGTGTGCGCCCACATTGTTGGCATAGTTATTTATTAATTTTATTATTACTTAAAGTGATCGTTAGTCAGTAAGATAATTATAATTAGCTATTGTTTTCTCAAGAAGTGAATTGTTGTAATTCTTTATGAGAAATAAAGTTCTTAAACCGTCATTACCTAACAACCTAAAAAATAATTCTAATTTGATATTGAGCCTTTCCTTACCCTTGAACGTTCTTTATTAAATTCTCAAACTAAATCTATGTGACGAGACGCCTCAGTAAGATTCTTTACTTGCTTAATTAGATGTTATTTTTATAATCGGTCCGAATTGCGTCCAAATAGTCCAAACAGTTTAATCGTATCTTAGAAACCTCTGCATAATGTTCCCAGGTTCATTCCTCGGTCCGTCATTAAAGGTCCCAAACTTCAAAAATGTCATCTATGTACAAAAAGCGGCCGAATCTATTTCGGTGGAAATCCTGTCCAAATGTCCACAAAAACTGGCCTGGACACACCAAATTACGCCGGCCAGCACTTGAAATTGTGATCGTTTTGGACAGACGACACGATTACGATGCGATCTTGCGACTGAAGTCCAAAAAATCTTTTTTTGTACCTAGTTCTTTGTTGAACTTTCTAAAAACTATTCTATCAGTAGAGTGACGTACTTATATCTATTATATTAATGTTGTAGGTAGTTGTTACGTTAATAGAAGTAAATTAATACGTTTAACGCGAATCCTTAAGACTGCATTAAGTGTGTCAAAATATCGATACAAGTGGTCAATTAACACAATTTAATACAATAAACATCAACGCTTTAAAGTCAATAAATAAGCCTCACGGATTAATAGGACGCCGGCGGTCGCGTAAATGAATGACGTTGATACTTACTTACACACATCCGTGAGTAAATCAATAAATAATTTTGACAACATTTACAAACTTCACTCACATTAGAGTTCAACGAGTCAGCCTCTATCCAAACCTTTTAAATACTTCACTATTAAGTTGGTGATAAAGAATCAAAGATACTGTGTAATGTCGTCTCATATCAGGAAGAAAAGTAAAGACGTTATGAAGCAAGGAAAAATAACACCAACCAAAATAAAGCTCTTGGTCGGTCGTTGTCAAATCGTACGACACAAACATCCCAATTCTTTGTCGGCACAGCGGAGGATACGGCTAATTATGTTTTTAGAGACGGCAAACTTTTGGCCTGCGATGATGACACATAATAACAATAAATGCGGTATCACGGGACTTCTCCGTCTAAATCACTGTTTTTGTGACCGCGTATTTCGTCATTACGGACGCCAAACGATGTGTTTACAGATCTCTGTCTCCGGGCAAGTATATTCGTCAGAGAAATATACTAAATCAAATCGCGAAACATACATTTTCAAAGAGTGTGCGAGGATTTGGAGCAATTTGCAAAAGTGTGCGCAGTTCTAATGCCTCAAGATCGGTGCAAGTTAGAAAGCGCTATTTAAAATTTAAGGAAAATCTCTGTCTGGCTGGATATCACAAAATCTGCAATAAGCTAGTGAAATAAATATACTTTGATTGATTGAAGCAGCCACGATTATAATTATTGAGCAATTATTTGTAAAAATTACTTTGATTACGGAACAGAGAACTTTCACATAACAATCCTATTAAGATAATCAATCACAGATACCTAAATACAGATTAACCTACTCCTTATTGGACCAATAATTATGCAAACCGTTTTCGGTGTTAACGTTGTGTATGTAACATTGTATGAGAGTCGTAATAAGTGTTAAGAAACATATTGCATAGGCGCTGCCATTTGAAAAGTACAATTTACGGTCAGGCCGAATGCTGGTTGCCTCCAAACGAGCACAGAACGGAGAAACATTATATTTTATTGAGCTGAACAAAACGAACACTCCCTGGAGTTGCCTAAACATGGCTGGCATGTTGCAAAGAAACGCTAAAAGGGCAGAGAAGTTACAGTTTAACTAGGAAACGGAGAAAAAAGGGTTCTCAAATGGCCCTTGAACTGCCATTAATCCCCGAGTTCAAATGTATTTTAGTAGTTGGAAGGTAGGTTTAAGGAAGCTCTTTGTATTTCCATTCTTTGGTAAAAAGGCATTTTTTGTCGTACTCTCTTTTAACCCTCAAAGTAAACTTCGCACACTCAGCGCTCCAAGTTTCAAAAGCGAGCAAGGCACTCAAAATCAGAATGCCATTGCATCGGGATATTAAAAGGCAATATCTCTCGTAGCGCATTAATTCACGGGAGCAAGCTTAATAACCGGTAATTACGCCAGTGTAATGGACGCCGCGGCCGGCTCAAAGCCACCATTTTGTTTTTGCTTTTTTACTTTTTTTCGTCGCGATGATGTCTTGGAATGATGCGCGCTCCATTGCGGGTTTGAATTTTTAAATTTAGAATTTTAGTGGCCAGTTTTGATGGACCTGAGGAGTGGAAGATAGCGATGGCATATTGCCCGTTAATGAGTAAATGTCATGGTCTAGTTGAGTGAATAATCTCGAGACCGTTTCGAAAACCCCATCTATTCTTTCTTATCTATTGCTGAGCTATTATAACAAAACAATCAGGCTCTACATTCGGTGCTGTGCTGAACACTTCGTAGAAAGTTTGTTTACAAGTAGTTAAGTTAATTTATCGGCGAGATGTACAAGCTCAATGTTTAATTTTACTGGACGAAAGTGTAGAAGTGACAAACGCGTTTTATTACCTTTTTAACAATTTCACATTTCCGGATTCTGTTTTATCCATGGATGCGTTCCAGTCCAGAGCAGTTTAATATAGAAAAAGGTCTCAAGAGGCATACATAGAAATCCTCAATCCTCATGCTATATTTTATTTCATTTCATTTTATAGCGTATCCTCCTCTTCGATAATGTGTATTTTTTGTCTAATGAAAAAGTTTACTAAAAGTTTCTTAATTTTAGGCAAGATCTATAATTATAGGCGCATGTGTAGCGTCCATATAACAATATTTTAATTACAAAAAAATATATATGCGCCAGACAACACAGCAATTGTCTGGTTTCGTGGTAAGGAATTATCTTCCTAGCAGACAACGATTATGAAGGGCGTCTCCCATAATACTTAAATACGTTATATGTATTTAAGTATCCATGACTTAGGTACAAATGTTCGTGCTCATCACACAAACATTTGCCCCTTGCGGAATACGAAATAATTGTACTATCTCCACAGTTTTTATTTATGAAGTCCTATTCGACATTAGACGCAACCAATGGAACACGCCCTTTCCTGATGTTTCCTCGCATCACGGCCGATGGTTCTGATATTTTTTGTGGCCCAATTGATTACAGTGTGCGGTTGATTGTCCCGGCACCTCCGCGGCTGCGGTCCTGATGCCTTCGCCTGTTGCTTTATGATGATTAGATTGTAATATATTTTTCATCTCTCCTGTTCGGAAAATATTACTTTCCTGTGTAGATAGCCGGGTGGAAAATAGCTTATCCATCCCTAGGGTGGAAAGTAATTTAGTTTTAATTGACATGGCATAGAGTCAAGGCCTGCAGTCAAAGCTTGGACCAAAGATAATTTAGTCACATCATGTTATTAAAATAACAATCAATTTTGCTTAGCTATAATTGAAAATCATATTGTGTAGGTATTATGTATAATCGCTGATAATAAAAATATACAATTTCTAATTTTAATTCAATTAACAATTAATATATTTGGCTGCCCGCCATAATGCCAAGATGTTTTTTTTTACTTTATATTGTCAGTGTCATTTCAGGAAGGATTCGTCCAAAGCCGTTAAAACTTTTATAAAAAAAAGAAAAAGTTTTTGGATTCTGTTATTATCTGTGGAAAAAAATCGATCGATATTCTTTACAAAGATTTAAATTATTTGATATTTTCTGCTTTTTTGTACTCTGTTTTCATGTATTCGTGCCGTTATTCTTTCTAATCGTGTTAAGTGTTGTTAGTACTGTAAACCAACTTGAGTTTTCCTTTCTCGCTGAACTACATAATACCTCACCAAGACATCTACAACCACTTTTGTAAATTTAATGTTTTCCTCACAGTCGAAATGAAAAATAGTATGTTTAACTCGGGTGAAAGCACCCATTTCACTCTCGAATTATTGGCGCTCTCACTTCATTCGAGCGCCAGAAACATCTCAAGTGAAATGGGTCGCTTTCTCCCCTTGTATAACAATCTACTATTTCATCTCTCCTGTTTGGAAAATAGAACTTTCCTGTGTAGATAGCCGGGTGGAAAATAGCTTTTCCATCCCTAGGGTGGAAAGTAATTTAGTTTTAATTGGCATGGCATAGAGTCAAGGCATGCGGTTAAAGCTTGGGTCAAAGATAATTAAGTCACATCATGTTAAGTATTAAAATGATAAAAAATTTTGCTTTAGCTATACTTATATCGAAAAGCATGTTTATGTGTTATGATCGTTGATATAAAAAAATATATGATTTGTCTTATTTTAATTATTAAAGAAACATCTCGAGTGAAATAGGCCGCTTTCTGCTCTTGTATAACAATCTACTATTTTTAAGCAAAAGCAAAAGTTCTAAAGTACCATCTACCTTCATGCGGTCAAGATAGTTAGCGCAACCTATCAATTATTCAATAATTATTGCAATGAATTCTTGTAAACGTCTAATATCTATTCTATATAAATAAAAATGAATTGATGTTCGTTAGTCTGATTAAAACTCCAGAACGGCTGGGCCGATTGAGCTGATTTTGGTTTTAAAATGTTTGTCGTAGGCCAGGGTAGGTCTAAACGGTGAGCAAATAAGGAAAAATTGCGAGAAAGATAGAGTAAAACGACAATTCCATTTTACCTTATAAAAGTTGACCACTTAAGTACTTTCTGTCAAACATTTGACGGTATTTGTAGTCTCGGTTCCACTCTAATTGAAGAACGCATTAAAACAAGACTTTTGAATCGACAACATAATATCAACTTTGCTCATAACATCATGTATTTAAATTTCAAAATATAAAAATAATGACGAATGACGATTGACTCGATATTGCCCACAGATTAGTAAGAGTATATCTAATATTGCCCAAAGATAATGAATTCAAATTAATAAATATGTTCCACGGGGACTTTCTTTTCAATATTTTTACACTTTATTGTTTTTTGAGAGCCTAGGATAAAATATGGCACGACTCAGTCATATATTTTTGCTCTAAATATGTTGTTTCTTATTTGTCGTCGTCACTAATGGTTGAATTTGAATATTTGTTATTTTTTTTTGTTATAATTATCAAATGCAATTTTAATTTAGTAGATTTTTGGTATAATAAATTGTTTTTTAGTATATTTTAGTACTGGCAACAGAATGTTACCGATTATGATGTAGCATTCGTCACATCTTAGTAGTATTTTATTACAACCTGGACAGTTATTATTTTTGTTCTGCCGTTCCATCTACTTATTACAAAAGGAACAATGCATTTTATGGAGTTAAACTATAAGTTCATTAGATGTTCTGTTTTTACATTTGAACAATCTTTTCTTCAAAAGTTAGGTGACAGTGACAGACAGTATTGCCAGATTACTAAACTACTATTAGGCCGCCCCAACACGAAGTGATACGAAGTTCACCGGGTCATCTATATTAAATAGATATTTTAGAGATAGACATTTGGATCATGGAAATCGGACGGAGGAGGCGAACCTGGTGTGCTGTTAGGAACCAGCTCAGGTTCGATCATTTTAAAAACTTACTTCTAAAAGGACACGGTCGTATCGTGCCCCAGAGTCGTTTTATGTTTGATTAAAGAAAAGCATTAAGAGACCTTGACTATATCATTTTTCAAAAAATATATTGAATTTTTAATACAATATTGTTTATTTACTTTGCTTTTATCTAGCGGCATATAAATCTACAAAAAAAAATAGGACAACGATTTAATACAATTTCCTGTCCCCAACAATTGTTGTGTTTGGCAAAAAATAGCGGTTTCGAGCACTTATTAGCAAACTGACGACCGCTTAACGAAATGGCATATTGTGTCATACTGTGTCATAGAACTGGCAGTTAGTTAAATAAGTAAGCGCTCGCAATCGCTATTTTAAGAAGGAAAATGACGTTTGCCTCCCATAGGTACTAACCTTTAAACCTACTAACCTCTTCCTAAAACTTGAAAAAAAAAACTGTGACAAGGAACTTCTTTTCGTTGGCTATTGTTTGCGTCATCGTAATTTTTACGCGTTACGCACCCTAGCGGGGCAGTTTTCTATGTTTTAGTTTTGGTGGCCTAGATGGCGGTTTTTCGACACAGATGCGCTATGATCTAGAAAGACCTGTTCTAAATAGTGTGCAAGAGATTGACCCCAAACATTTTATTTCGTTTCATGTGAAAACCCCGCTATAAGCCGTAATTATATTATTTTAAAAGGCGAAGAAACGAACCCATAAAATTGTTTTTGGTCGTGACGCATGGATTTTTACTTTTGGGGCAAGCAATGTATGGCGGGTCGACCGTGTCCTTTGGAAGTGACGAATTTCCGTTTTTATATCAATTTGTGCTTTACTTGAATTTTCTGTAGTTTTGTCATATTAATTCGTTTTGTTCGGCTTAAGTTTTAACTACATTTTACATAAATCTAAGTAAGTGGTACGAAGTTCACCGGGTCATCTAGTCATAATTATAATAATTGCTCTCCGTACTAAGGCAGGTGCTTGTTCACGAGATCGTAAATAATCTAATCTATCGTGTCCGTATCGAAACGAGACCATATTTAGACAAACGACTTTTCCTACACCTGCTGGATGCGTTTGCAATGTTATTAATTTGCACTATCTAATAATTGAATGTATCATGTGAGAGCCACCTTTTGTGTTGGTTCGATAACCTTTGTCAGTCAAGAGACCGTCAATTAGTTTATGATGTGACACCTTTACACAGGTGCCTAGACCTAGAGCCCTATTTTTGAATCACTCGCTTCAAGATGGCGAGTGATTTTCGTTCGAAGATGAATTAAAAGTCATATAAAAAAACTCGTTTTCGAACGAAAATCACTCGCCATCTTGAAGCGAGTGAATCAAAAATAGAGCTCCTAGCTGTTGAACAAAGAGACAAGTATTGAGCATTTTTATTTTACAGATAAGCGCGGAGGAGCCAACGCTTCAACTGCTTAGGTATGTTTTGGTATGTACGGATTACCTACTTATTTCTACAATTTTACTGTGTCCATATAAATAAAGAAAAAACAAAACTTAACTTAACAAACCTAGCAAGTGCTTTACATAAGCTTGGATGAATACTTTTATCTACACACACACACTGTCTCCATTATTATAACTTTTGCTTGCTTGTACTTTAGTTCAGTAATTGATCTGCAATTCTGCAGATTAAGTTTCATCTCTTGGAACAGCTAACCTTCGCTCTTCATGTAATTATTCTGAGAAACACTGTATTACTTTTACTCTCTTAATTTGTAGCTATGAAATTGCTTCATAAACAAAAAGTTACTATCTGTCACACACATTTCAATGTTATGCAGGCCCCGTCCACCTTTTAATAAATAATTCAAAGCGAGCTCGTGTTTAATGCAATTTAATTATGGCTGTTTCGCTGTCGATATCATTAAACGCATATCGGTACAGGCGGCGGTGGGTACACTCGGATCAAAGTGCGTGGAACCGACGAACCAACGGTGGAAAGGGCGGGTACAGTCAAAATGGAGTCAGTAGCTAAAGTTTGTAATGGTGGCCTTTTCATGGTGTCAGCCAGTGAGTTTTTATTACTACGTAGAGAAGCTATCTATATCAAGCAAAAAATGTGTCGCAAATACAACGACAAGGTTCTGACGGATTCCTTGAAATTTTAATTTCGAATATGAAACCGTTTGTATGAGTTGATGACAAGTAGCGTCAATTGATGGAGCACGAAATTTGTTTGTGGTGTCATTTCCATACGCTAGTAACAGAAGTTCAATGGTGTCAGCTAACCCACTTACAATGTCTTCATCATCATCAAAAAGAGCTTGCCGGAGTTTTTTTTTTTCACAAAACTTCAAATTAGGGAAGATAGTGTGGTGGTTTCCCTTGCTTGCCTTCCACACCGTAATTTAAGAACCGGTTACATCAGTCAAACTATAAGTCTGTAGGGTCTAACATGGATTATAGGTATTCCTCCAAAACATTACGAACTGAGAGAAGGGCAGTTTTAAACTGCTACTCTAAAATTGAAAAAGGGTCGGTAAAGAAGAATAGTTCAAAAGTATGTTCTACCATAACATCATGATGGTCCTGTTTGAAAACGATCCCATCATCAATATATTTCTCTTTCTTTTGTGCTTTTGACTATTAAGTTATCTCAAATTATATGAACATTCTGGCTACATTACTGGCTTTCTTTAGAAGCTACTGACCCGATCTGTTCTGTGTCGGATTCATAATTAAAATGCTATAAATGTCAGCGAGATAAAGCGACAATTTATCGGGCACTGTCCGCGAGGCCGGACGCGCCCGTCTTGTCGGCAGGACTATGTAATAATACCTAACTCTATTGCTTTTAATTACAATGGGTAATTATAGTATTTAGTTACTTTTACTGGACGATTGGGCCATTAGTGCGTCGTAATGACAGAATTTTCGAAGACCCGAAGTAGTACGCACATAGCTCTGACTCCCTAGCGGATACGGCCACCATCACATCAACGGCATTGTCGGGCGCTGGCGACTAGCGCTGGTACGAATATCTAAGTTATGTCGAAGGCAGTCGTCGATTGACCACTATTGAAAGTTGCTATCTACACAACGACGCAACGGCGCGTTGACGTTGCATCGACGTAAACCTGCCTTTCGTGTTTAAATCAATTATTGGTAGCACTAGCGACCTGCAAATGCTTGATCGCCATTTTACTTCAGAGCTTTTTGATACCACACACGCATTGCAATCGCATAGCAATTGCTTCCGAGTTACTTAATAACACTGTAAGTTGCCGGTCGCTTTGACGACTGAGTACTGAAGGCGCAGTCTGTTAAATGAACGAATAATTTTATTACATGCTTGTGAATTCATACGACTTTAGCATCAGTGGAAGTTCACTCAAATGAAAAAGGGGGTAAGTAGATAAAAATTTCGTTTGAAGGAATCACGAGTCTTTTTACTTTTAGACTTGCGTTAGCTAATGGTAGTCATAAAAGTCGTTTATTACAAACTGACTTACTGGGGGAACTCATACACGTCCCACATAGACCTTACCACAGCTTCAGGCTAGTGCTGAGAAGAAGCTGCGCAACCAACTCTGCCACTATTGTCAATGTACACTAACTATAACTGTATAGTCGTTCAACGATTTCGAAAAAAGGTGTAAGTACTTACTTATCATTTCATTGGCTTACTGTATTATCATAAAACCATATAATCATGCCATGTATTTTCGTGTTGATTATTAAACTCTTGCAGAAACTGAACTGTCGAGTAAGACTCGTCTCAGTGCTAAAGACTCTCACAAACAGGAAATTAAACAACATGATACTATTGCATACCTACATAGTTGTCATGTAAACGTTCTGATACCGATCGCCTCAAGTTATCATAGCTAAAATCTGCCGGTGGTCCGACCGGCGGATATGCATCCGATTGACTCCATCTGCAAATAACTGAGTTCAGTCAAACAGAAAACGTGAGAAAACGGCGACCTTAGCTTACAAAGATAGGACGCCTGTCGATAGCTGTTTGCAGATAGTGACATGATATCCTAGAATTTTATAGACAACTAGCGGTCCCAGTGAACTTCGTTTCGCCCCCAGCCCCGTCCCGCCCCGGCCCCGTTTTATGGGAATTTTCTTTTTAACCTCACGGAGCCCGAGACCTTTCCAACGAATGCAAAACCGTGGAAATCGGTTCGTGCGTTCTGGAGTTATAGCGTCAGGAAGGAAAACCCGACTTATTTTTATATAGTAGATTTAAATAATTATAATTGTGATAGGTTTTTATTATTCCATGGTACAGACTACGGGCGGGTCACGTGGCTCGTTACAGGGACAATAGATGGACTCTACGGTTGATAAAGTGGTTAGGGCCAGAAGGCACCAGATCAAGAGGTCGACCAAGGGCCAGATGGGCAGATGAAATAGTGGCGTGCGCGGGCGAAAGATGGTTAGACAGTGCTAACGACAGAGAAAGATGGCATTCCTTGGGGGAGGCTTTTACCCGAACGGGGTCCATGTAAAAATAACGAAACTATTTAGCTACTAAAATAGAATTTAACTCACAAATCTTATTTATGTTGGTGTATTAAATGTAACTGAATAGTGTTAAGTTACCATTTGTTACAGTTGTGTATGTATTGTGCATGGAATTAAATAAAGCTTTATTATTATTATTATTATGTTGTGTCTTTTCCATTCTCGGGACCATGGGGCCCCGGACCTTTGGAAGGCGTACATGGGGCCGAAGCCAACACGCAGAGGCCCGTTTGACAACATTGATCTAAAAGCTGTGTGACACAAACCGGCGATTATCCTTGTATGCACCATACAAGTGCACCCAAGGACAACCTCCGGTTCATGTAGGGCTATTGCAAGATATGGATACAATAGATACTGGGTTATGGGTGTGGGTGTTAGTTGGATAGGGTATCTGGGACTATAGAAGAACTATGGCCCCTGCCCGACGTATGTTTCTCACACGGATAAAATGGCAGGGGGTGACTTGCACACTCAGTCGATGGGCCCCCCAAATAGGTTGCTAGCACTAAGTGACGTAGACAACAAGGGGGCAACACCAGTTGAGGTGCTAGGGGAGTGGAGAGGTGTACCACGGCTCTCAGGACAATTCCGGTAATCGTTCAAGATCCCTACAAGCACCTTACTGGCACACTTCCTTCCCCCGAGCATCTCTGCTCTAGCGAGTCTCCACTCAAGCCAGCCAATGAAGGCAAGCAAGAGGTGGGAGATCCTGTCCCTCGTCAGTGCTCACTCTGCCCGGCCAGTGAAGGCAAGGCAGAGATGAAGAACAGGGGTTCTCCCAGGAGCAATCAGGTACGTGGGGTCGCTACTGCCCAACAGCTCGCCACAAGCTGCCCTGCGTGTTTATTATTATTATTATTACAGACTACAAAGTCTTATTGAACCTTTTTGTTAAAATAAAAGCACGACGTTAAATTACAAATTCATTTGCCACTGAAGTAGCGGTGCGGATGCAGGCAAAGCTCGACCAAGTACTACGCTACTTTTCTTCTGTGGCTCGACTACGAGTATTTTCATACATAGAGTTACATCATAATTTCATACATTCTGTTTAAAAACAATAATGTTTAATCCCAAAAACTGAACCTTAAAATACTTTAAGACTCTTTCTAGTCTAATAAATTAAATAATACGAAGTAAAATAATGAAATACATATGAATTACATTAAGCAAATAACGTGTTTTATTTATACAGAAAGCAAAGTATCAAATATGTTTTTAAAGAGAGTGAGTCGAATTAATAAATTCTTCCGCACAGTTTGCTATCAAATAATTATGCATATCCAAAAACAACGGTTTTTTCAACACAAGAAAAGCGGCGTGCAAAAACAGCAAACATATTCCAATCTGGCCATGCAGCTAAACGAGCAATTACCTCCGCCGGCCTGTCATAGAGTGGATTTATGCCAATAATTACGGAGCATTACTCGCTAATAATGGCCATTACTACATTACGCCGCGGCTCCGGAGCTGATTGATTTTCACGGGATTTTACAGTTTATGAGCTCTTACGAAAACTACCTACATGTACTACTACATACTAACAGTACATAATTATTATGTCATACGCCTACAGGGTACTTACTGGAGAGTACTTATTCTGTACTACTGGCATGTTTTTTTCAATTTGGCATTTTTTTTGATATAGCACATAATGTAGCTGGAAGTGTGTCGAATTATTAGGTCACACAAAAATATGGCAAAGGGGGCAGTAGGAAAAAAGTAGACCATATCCAAAAACTTTTACATTCAGAAAAATAACCGCCAAGTTTAAACTGGTTTAAACCAAGACTAAGGTTACCCAACCAATTCAAAAAGTATACCTCCATTTTATAATGCTGTCATCATGTCATCCTTTTTAAATTGTTCTGTACCCCTTAGTACGGTTTTCAGCCTAGGACTAAGTTTTTGGAATAAGAGTGTATACATAAGTATATTCATCGCTATTTCTGGTGATAAAGAACAGTGAACAACCGACTACAGTTGAGCACCGGAAACAGGCAAATTCTGGGGATAACTATACAATATACTTAACTATAGGTTTCCCATCAACTTCATATTTTTTCCTAGAAGCAATCAACAGTTCTATCAATCTGTGTGGTCAGGCGAAGGCACGCATCAAAAGGCTAAGTGATTCCTGTCGCATTCTTTTCTACGTAACTTTATGGTGTCATCTCTTTTTATTGGAAAAAGGGTAACCTCACACAGGTTCTTTGAAATGATTAGGTGTTTTCTGGATACTTTATAGTGGCTTAATTTAAGCTATGAATGAATCTTTATGGATGCTGATAAGTTAAAGAAAGCCAAAATATTTGTTGAAGGATATGGCTCCAAATTAGGATTGTGAATTTTTTTAACTACGTAATACTAGTTAGAAAGTAGCTAGTGTACTTACCGTTTAAATCTTCTGTGACTGTAGGGGTTTCCGCTAATTATCTTGTCTGTTTTAAATAATAATATTTTATAATAAATTAATCAACGAAGTTTGCATGGTAAGACAGCTGACCGAAATGTAATAACTGGAATAAAACCAGTAAGTACTTAACTCTTAAGTACCAGAAAAAAGTTTTCTGTCGTGTCGTGAATAACTGAAGAACATCAACTCATTTTGAAACTCTTACAAAACATTTGAGAATACATAATTCATTCGTATATACTAAAATCACGGATGTTTGTATTAATTAATTCGATTTTTCTTGGGTTCACCGATGACTACTTACAGATTTTAATTTTGACTTAATTTAAATTGTAAATTAAAAGTACTTACTTCAAAAATAAAAATATGTAGAGCATCTTTAAGACGTAGACATTTAATCACATATCTTTAACTAGTTCTAGCTAAGTTCTACTTACTTTATTTCGGTAATACCGGTTCCGATGACAACCGGAACGGTAACCGGTAGGCGCTGCCCGTATAAACCGGTACGAGATGGTGTAAGACGGAGTTGGTTGCGCCAACGCAGCTTCGCGGAACAATAATAATCTACCGCACGCTCAATGGGAAATAAATTACAAGTTCTAGAGATGGGCCTTGGTGAGGGAGATGTCGATAAGTTGCAAGCGCTGTGGTCACGGAGTAACTGACTGCTTAATTGAAGGAAAAAGCCAAGTAGATGCCAAATAAATTTGAGAAGTATAAATTGATGTATGCCCCACAGATCGCAAGTCTGTCCATTAGGGTACCATCGTCCTTGTACTTAGTTACTTCAATAACATAATCATTTCTGTTCATTGCCACTAGGTTTTTTTATAGTTTATAGTGCACAGGTCACTCACATTCTCTCACTGTTCCTTTACTGTCATATTCGGTATTCCATCAAAGTAGGGTATGAGATTCCTAAGAAGGGTAGAATCAACTTTTAAAAGGTAAGTCGTATTCTATCAACCTTGACTTGATTTTATGCCGACAAGTAAAGCCAAGAAGATACCTGTGATAGCATCCCTCTTGCCCGGGGCGTGGTACAAGACGTCGCAATTTCGCTGCGCGCGCGCCGCTCGCTTATTAAATCCCGCCCCGCCCTAATGCCCGCCATTACGGGTAATATAATAAAACGCGGAGCCCCGGGGGCGCCGCGACACACCTTGGTAAATACGGACTTTGGGCTGGACTGTGTGAACGTGGCTTTGGATTCTTGAAATGGGACACAAGAGCACCTACAACTTCTTAAACAGATTCTAGAAGCCTAGAATTAACCATTATATAATATGAAAATATGCGCCAGGCAGCGCACCAATTTGTCTGGTTAAAGAATCTTTGTCCTTATGTTACGAAGTAGGTACCAAACAAAGATTATGATATTGGCGTCTCCCATAAATACTGAAATACGTTACGTACGTACGTACGTTTTCTACTGCGCCATGTAGTACCTATACCTTCAAAAGGTGATTTATATTATTACAGCTATTTAATAGCCCTAGCAAAATATTATACGCGCGGAGTGAGATATGCACGTTCGATTGCATCGCACGTAATATCGCCATATTATGTGTATGCTATGAATGTGTATGGCTTTGTATGAAGTCATCGGGCGGAGTTACAGTCTATGTTTACGGCGCCTTTATAGCGGCGGCGGCGCTTTGAGCTAAAGGTACGGACACTGGTGTAAGAGGAGCGATTAGCGATAAGCTGTAGTGTAGAGGTAGCGATGATATAAAGCAACTGTACGCAACATTTCACTTAATGTTGTAATGCTGCTTGTTTCGGTATAAAGAAGAAATTAATGGTGTCTTATTCCTTCTATGATGAAGGGTGCTCTAGTAACATCGGTTTTTCTGATTTCTAAAACACAAGTGGTTATGGTTACTTATTTTAGGATCAAAGCAATGTATGTGTTTGGTATCCTTAGTTATTTATGTACTACGCGCACTTATTTTATTCCGATCTTATATTTATTTATTATTTATTTAAAGACTTTATTGCACAAATCATAGTGTACAAAGGTGGCCTTAATGCTAAAAGCATTCTCTGCCAGTCAAACCTTTAGGTCATGCAGAGAGATGCTTATACGACTCTAGAAATCAATAAATCATGCAAAACGCTAGGAAATTTATGGCCTTGTGGTTCAGCGTAGTCAGTATCTCCATAATTGTGAATAAATGTTGTTAGCTGATGTTGTACAATATTCAATAGTGCTAGAAACAGGGCATAATAATCTGATTTCCGCTCCGCTCATGAGCGCGTTCTCGGCCAGCGGTGCCACAAAGATGAGATATTGCTATTCGAAGCACGCGCGCGGATTTAACTCACGCCCGGCCGACATTTGCGACCTCTCTATTGCTTATATTTTTATTCATAACCAGGGCTGCCAGGCCACTAAATCCTACTTGTGCTATAATCCCTGTAAGTTATGGTATCAATTTGATCTTTATTTGCTCCTGAACAAACAAAGATATCGGTGGTTGACTAAACATTTCTGACTTTTTTTTCTATTCTGAGGTGATCTACCAACATGGTTCTAAATTATTGAATACATATTTGATGTTAAACATTTAGCTGGAATAAAAACAGCCTTGTTTTTAGGAAATTTTTAAACCTAAAGAATGTAGAAGGTAAAGATTTTATACATCATTTTCGAGTAATTAAAATAGTTTATGCACGCTTGCGAGGATCTCAGGGAAATTAATTTGCTCACATAAATTACTCAAGGTGTGTTTACTCCTGATCACGGTCTTATCAAGAACAACTCAGACTTGGTTTGTGGGGGTAATTTATTCGCAATCTCAAAGACTTCCTTAATATCTGTAAAATAAATTATTTAGCAACCCTATCGAAAGTATATACCTATCTATTCAGCTCGATTCACGGAGAGCCCGTAGGTTCTGTACCTGTATAATGCATGTTGCACTTTCGTCTTTTTGCACGCTGAATGCCTAATAGATTACCCGCCACGGCGTGCGCGAGCATTATTTAATATAGTAATAAACACAATTCTAGCTTTAATATTGCATTATGTTGTGACAAGAGATTGCATACGTCAACCTGTGGGCCACCCCTTGAATGGTTATTTTATTCGAGTCTTTGTATAAAATAACAATAATTTTAATGAGCATTAAAGAGTGAGAATTTAAAGACTGGGCCCCTATTTTTGAATCACTCGCTTGGATATGGCGAGTGATTTTCGTTCGAAAACGATTTTTTTTCTATGACTTTTGACACTACGTCGAACCAAAATCACTCGCCATATCCAAGCGAGTGATTCAAAAATAGGGGCCCTGGAGTCCGTGAATCGATCGACTCGAGTCGAGTGTCTTTGACTTTCAAAGACTCGAATAATTGTTGTTGGCATTGTTCTACTGAAGTTTAAAGGCGCATAATTATGGCTGTAAAAACTTTTAGCATGTTTTTTTCACATCGAAATCGCTCGTATCCATCAAGTATTTTTTTAAGGAAATTCTAGCGCAATTCTTAATTGATTAATGTTCATAAGAAAACCATAAGATTATAGATTTATTTCGAGCATTCAAGTGTTATGCTCGAGTGGCAGGCAATAACTTATTTTGCAGCGCCCGAAAGGGTCCATAATGATCGTCTGCACATTGCCTAAAAGTAACACCTTATATGTACATTGTGATTTGTGGATCAATAAAGTATTGAGTAGGTATTAGTTAGTAGAGTAGTTGAACAAGAATGTCATCATCAGCAGCTTGCAGACTGAACATTTACTCACAAATCACAAAAGATAGGTAACCCTAAAGGGTCTTTACAAAGAGTTTACAATCTAGATGTTTCTTGCAAACATAACACTTTGTCGGCTAGATAGTGTGTGGATATAGCGGCAGGATTGAAGTGGCGCGTTGATGACTGATGTTGAGATAAGCTGTGTCCTGTTCGGCTGGTCTGTTTGGATTATAAAGTTTAATGCCTTTTTTAGAGGGTTTAAATGTCTAGGTTGTTAAGCGTACGATCTCTTATACAGACGCATCAATCATCTTATGAAGAGACGAATAAAAAATATATTTTTGACGGCAGTCTAATAGCTAATAAACCTAAAATATTTTTAAAAAAATGTTTTTTATTTTTTTCTATTTGCATAATAACTGACATTCTGCTGCTCATAAAATACATGGAAAAGGATAAATAGGAATAAATCACATTCATGAAGATGGATTCTAAAGTGAACGCTATAAAAATGAAATACTTAATTGTAATGATATTCCTTTAATCGTGATTGGGATCAACGCAGTTCACAATATACAGTATGTTTACAAACACGGTGTATAATAACAAATGTTCATCACAAAATAACATTTTAAGATTTGGGAAGTAGTTTATTGTATTTGATGAAGTATAGTAAGTACGACGGGATGAACGAAGTATCTTATTCGTGTATACAAATTATTATTGAACTAGCTGTGCCCGCGACTTCGTCCGCGTGGAATAGTGACTTTGGATAGAATTTTTAATTTATAGGCTTATGATTTTACAAATAAGATACTTAAGTATAAGTACTTATAAGTACGCAAGATATAAAGTATTTATATAGTACATTTTAGTACTCACTTATCATTAAAATTGGCCATATTACAACAATAAGAAGCAAGTAGTAGGTACATCAAAGGTGATCAATTATTATGACCATACCGATTATTTGGACGTTCACAATTTGTATTTCGATTAGGAATTCCTTTGTTTGATAGGATAATATGGTTACTTTACTTTTAACTACTACTTTGCCACAAAGAAAACTACTACTTTACTAAAATGGATCTAAATATACATTTTTTCATGGCACTGTTTTGTTATACTTTGGCAAGTACCATAAAGTACCAAATATTCATTTAATTTATACAAACCAATATGGAGGAAACACTACACATTGAATTAAAACACTTTACAGATTCATTTCCACCCACATTTATTTTAAATTGTTTCGCCTCGGCCCCGTCCCGCCTTAGCCCCGGCCCCATCGAACGGGATAAAAAGTATCCTATGTCCTTCTCCTGGTACTAAGCTACCTCCCCACCGTTTCGTCCCGGTCCCGTGCTACCCCAGCCCCGGCCCCGTCTAGCGGGACAAAAAGTATCCTATATGCAGTATCTTATGTCCTTCTCCTGGTACTAAGCTACCTCCCCACCGTTTCGTCCCGGTCCCGTGCTACCCCAGCCCCGTCTAGCGGGACAAAAAGTATCCTATATGCTTTTCCTGATTCTAAGCTACCACCCCACCAACTTTCAGCCAAATCGGTTCAGCCGTTCTCAAGTTATAAGTGTTGTAACAAACACGACTTTCTTTTATATATATATATATATATATATATATTTTCTGCCTACCCCCTAAGTCTATTGGCGTGATTATTTCTATCCTAGTTTACTCTCCAAGTGATGCTGAGTCAAATAAAAAAAGCCCCATCAAAATCGGTCCAGTAGATTCTGAGATTAGCCCGGACAAACAGACAGACAGACAGACAGACAGACAAAAATTTTAAAAATTGTTGTTTTGGCTTCTATTACGGTAATTAAGACCCCCTGTAACAATTTTTCATAAAAATCTTCAATGTACAGAAATCGATCTTTTACAGTCTTATTATATGTATAAGATAGTATTTAAAAAAAGGAATAATTAAACCCACAAAATTATTTTCGGCAGTACTTAATATTGTTTCGATTTATTACGAGGTATTTGCAAAAACGAAATAAAAAATAGGTTGTATACCCATTTTTTTCCGACATTACTTAATATATCAATGGAATCTATAAAAACAATATTTTATGGCAATAACGAATGAATCTTATTCAAACATCGAACATGATTCACCATTCAGATTAACACCAATAAACAGATGGTAGTATATTATTACTTTAACAATACACATTACAATAATAATGTTATTTACTACATTTACTCATATATCACAGCATAATTACAGGTGTGTCATAAATATTTGCTAAAAATGTATAATCGATCAATAATAATTAAAAAATAATGGGACTTATAGAAAAATGTTCAAGGTTTTATTATGAACACAAGAACTATGAAACTTTATTACAAACTCGTTGCGAAATAATTGTTTTATAATTTTTTTCTTAACTGCATTGTTTAATATTATCGATCGAAGTTTATACTAAACCACCCTGTATAACTGAACTTCTGTGTCGCTTATACGATTACTTTAACCGTCTGGGCCCACTAACACCGTATCATACCATGACCGTGCTAGGAGCGTATCAGACATGAAAAGCAACACGATACGCTCAACCACAGCCCGGACACTCGGAAGAAACTTTTCATTTTGGCCATACATTGAAAGACGGCGTGTTGCACAGACGCTGCGTTTGTGTGCGTGCTATAAGGGTTGACAAAGTCCGTTACACCGCACCGGTCATAGCTATTTTCACTTAAATAAACAGGTACCTAAAAACCGTAATTTACTTTAATTTAGAAAACAACGTAAAGAGTAAAAAATGTTCGTAATGTCATATTCACGTGGTATCGTGGAGAAATAAAAAGATAGTATCTACCTTAGCAACACCTAATTTCACTGATCACATAAATATTACAATTATAATTTCCTAACCACACGTAATTCTAAAGAATGTTGCCTAACGTTTTTAAAGTTGTTCACTGTAACTGAATAGTTAGAATAGGTTATTTTGCATATTTTTTATGAAGTTACTTACTGTCTCTCATCTTTTGGGAAACGAAAATAGCTTCTATCGGAGTCATTTCTCGAGGAAAGACACCGTACACTGCACAGTACCTAGGCATCTCTCGTACACAAAACTTTGTACTTCCGTTAACGTCGCAAACATGCGCGTGCCATGCCCGCTAGGCGGTCTCCTAATGAGAACCCTAATTTCGGCGCGATAGTGAGATAAGTCAGACTAGAGAGAGGAGGTGAGTGTCCGTTCTGTATGTAGTACTATTATATATTCTGTGGCTCTACTATGCTCACTGAACGGATTTTTAGCGTTCTGTCTCACCGTTATTTGGAGCGAGAGCGAGAGCTTTATTTTGAATGCTGACATGCTCCGTGCATGACGGTGTTGGTCGGTGACGGAACGGTCTAGTGGGAACAGTGTCGTAGTTTTTAATATAAATAATATTTTTTTGCCTAACAAAATAAAATAATATTATTTGTCATGTACTATGACTCACAGTATGCAGAAATTTATTTAAATTAACAAGATTGGAAGCAGTAATTCATGACTTATTTAAAAAAAAACCGAATTCTAAAATTATAATCGCTGGTGATTTTAATATAAACACACTAGTTGAATCCAAAGAAAAGCAACACTTAATAGATATGGCCAAATTTTTTAATTTAAAAATTCATATTAACGAACCAACGAGAGGTAATAACTGCATTGACAATATCTTAAGTAATGTAAATAGGGCATCGGGTGCTGTGATTGCCCTTCATTTATCTGATCACAATACAGCCCAAATGTTGTCATTTATAGTTAAAAATGATAATAGACCACTATATTGGTTTTCACATAGGAGAAATTACTGCAGTGAAAATCTCCTCAAGTTTCGTGGGTACTTACAGTCACTCTCTTTCTCTGATATCTTCAACATGGAAAACATAAATGCAGCATTTAATCGGTTCTATGATATTTTTTGCACAATTTATAAATCTTGTTTTCCTAAGGAAAAAGTGAAGAATAATAATAAAACTTTAAAACTAAAATGGATAACCAGGGGTTTAAAAGTATGCATAAAAACGAAAAGGACATTACGCTTTAGGTACTATAAACAAAAAAATGTTAAGAATAAAGAAGCCTATTTAAAATACTCCAAATTACTTAAAAAGTGCATTCTATTAGCCCAAAAAAAATGCAATGACAAGTATATCCAGCGAAGTAAAAATATCTGTAAAGCTTCGTGGAAACTTATTAAAGACGAAACTAAAAGTGGATCCTCCCATGACATTACAGACATAAAATACGAGAATAAAATAATATCGAATGGAATTGAGATAGCTGAGGTATTTAATAATTATTACATAAACTTGACAGAGGGTAGGTACACATATGACACAGAAAATAAGCGAAATATATTATCGACGGTTAACAATGTATCGCATTCGCTCTTTCTCCAACCGGTAACCATTATAGAGACCACAAAAATTATCCAGTCGCTTAATAATTCTAACTCTTGTGGATATGACGAAATATCAACAAAAGTTTTAAAGTTTTGTCAGGATGAATTGGCAGAGGTTCTAACATTTTTAATTAACCTATCCTTTGAGACAGGATGCTTCCCCGATTCACTAAAGTTTTCTATTGTAAAACCAATTTACAAAAATAATGACAAATCTGATGTTGGTAATTACCGTCCAGTCACATTAATACCGGTAATGTCTAAGATTTTTGAGAAAGCCATCCATAAGAGACTACTTGACTTCTTTCTGAAATTCAATATTATCGCACCGGAACAAAATGGCTTTCAAAGAGGAAAGTCAACTACTCTCGCGTGCTTTAATTTAATACATAATGTTATTCTTGGACTGGATGAGAAACAGCGCACCACTGTCCTCTTCCTTGATATGTCCAAGGCATTCGATTTTGTAGTCCACGAGGTCTTGTTAGATAAATTGGAAAGGAACGGAATAAGAGGCCTTTGTCTCTCTTGGCTCAAATCATACCTAGAAAATAGACATCAATGTGTAGAAATAAATAAAACAAACAAAAAAAATACAATGGTTTCAGATCGCTCTAGTTACAAAGTAAATAAATTTGGAGTACCGCAAGGCAGCGTTCTGGGCCCTTTATTATTTTTGATTTATATAAATGACTTACCAAAAGTGACAGTACACCAGAGCATTATGTTTGCTGATGACATCTCTATTATTTTTAAATCCAGCAACCATGACAATTTAAATAATTTCGAAAATGACATTAATGACACAATTAAAAATATAATAAACTATTTGAATAAAATTAATCTGAATGTAAATTTGACCAAAACTAATTTTATAGATTTTAATATAAGAGAAAGTGCAGAAAATACTCTGAACATACGATATGGTGGAATAAATATTAACAGGGCTAACATGGTCACTTTTCTGGGCATAGTCGTAAACGAAAATGTAAGCTTTACTGACCATATTAATATGGTATGTAATAAAATAAATAGATTTGTCTTCGTATTGAGGCGATTATCTAAGATAACAACTCTCAGTATAACTTTGTCTGCTTACTATGGATACGTCGCTAGTAATATTAGTTATGGTCTCCTTCTGTGGGGCAACTGCAAGGATGTAAATCGGGTCTTTATCGCACAAAAAAAGTGCATAAGGGCTATTTGCGATAAGGGACCATTTGAAACATGTAAGCCCTTATTTATTAAGCTAGGAATACTTACTGTCCCGTGTATGTACATCTTAGAAGTATTTAAGTTTGTCAGACAACATCCGGAGTTATTCAAAACGGCCGCCGAAGTTTATCCTCGCAACACGAGGGATAGTGATAGACTTGTCTTAGACCGACATCCAAAAACTGCTTTCTGCCAGAAAAGTTGCTACTGCATGTGTATCAATTTGTTCAATAAAATCCCAAAGCAATTCAAAGTCGGACCATTAAAACTAATGACCAAAAATCTACGAGACTGGCTGTTAAAGAAATGCTATTACAGTGTGAAGGAATTCCAGATTGACAATAATTTATGTTATTGATATTATTTGAAAGTAGATCCTGATTCGCCATAATTTATTGACTTATGTTATTAATTAAACTGAATTGAAATCTTCATAATCCTGTTGACATGTTTAAATCTAGAATTGTTTGTAATTAATTAATATATAATATTAAATTGCATGCTGTACTAAACGGCTAAATAGGTCTGTAAGCTACATAAACTGTGTTATAACAACATTATACCCTATTTACTGCAAATAAAATAATTTGAATTTGAATTTGAATTTGAAACCTTAAACGCGATTAACTGGGACGCTAAGTAACGGCAAGTCGTTTATACATTTTGCAATAAATTAATATAAATAATTGTCTAGCGTCTAGTAGGTAGCCCAAGACCGATACTAATTATAGCTGTGTAAAATCTGCATTTACTTTATAACACTGGGTTTATTGTGTATTAAGATCCCGCAATGCGAGATCTTGCTTGGATTAATATATTTAAGAATTGATTATAATCAATTGCAATTGTAAAAAGCAACTTTATCAGACAAGGAATCAACAGCAGAAATGTGTCAGAGGCCGAGTGGTATAGGCATGCGCCCGGATAGCGTAAAACATGGGGTTCGATTCCTTGTCAGTTTATAATCAGACCTTTTTGCATACTGTATTTGGAGAAGCTGGGATAATAAAATCCCTCGTGTATATGTATGGAATTGTGTAAAGCAATCGTATTCATTTGACATTTCAAAACGTACGATATGATTTGTCAAACGGCAAAGAACAAAGGGTTTGACAGATCATATCGTACGTTTTGAACTGTCAAATGAATACGATTGCTTTACACAATTACCCCTCTGATATGCTATAAAAAGATGAACCTGCTTGATTTTAACGTGCTACCAACCAATAGGCCCCTATTGATAGCACCGTTTTTTTAACTTTGGATAATGTTGTAGAAGTATATTTACAAGGGTAAACCATATTGCACTTGTAAAAAGCGTGACTCTGTGACAGACGAGTCACGGTTGCTTTTTACAAGTGCAATTTATATTATTAAGTTTGTATAGTGACAAAACACTATAAAAAAAATAATCGACTATAAGGGTAAACCATATATCTATTGCCTTCAGAGGGCATCGCAAAATTCAAGTGATTGCCTACCTAATGACCTACTGTTTGCTTGAGGTGGGCGATCACATCTGGTAGGGCAAACCTACCTATCGATAGTTCTGCAACACTACTGATTCAGTCTCAAGCTACCTCACGACAACGTGGGTGTGCAGGACGAGGTCTCTGGCGCCTAACCACTTTTCAACAAAAATCGCTTGCACATACGACACGAAAATGGGCGTCAAAATCTGATCGTTTGTTTCTTTTTATTTCATAAGTTATTAAACAACGTGGTCGACTGTTTGCTATACAAGTAATCTTTTCATGTTATACAATTATTATTTTTTATAAACAGTTGTCCCTTTACAAATAAAATAAAATAAACATGTACAAACCATACATAGAATTTATATTTGGAAACACGTAATTGTTTTCGGTTACAAATCTAGTAAATAATTTAGTTTCAAGATACTGTAGTGTTTTCCCAATTAAATAAAATAAAAGACTTCGCAAGGGATTTTGTCCTTTAAGTGGTTATGCAACAGAGACCTCGACTGTACCTGGTCAGCCACCATACCTCTCCTATGAAGGCAGTAGTCCCTGCCCTCGCTTCCACTGCGCGCCTTGCCGCCTGTTGTGGTTCGCCCGCGACGACTTGTGCTTTTCCTTCTTGTCTCTGTTGTGGAGGACGTCCTTCTCTTGTCCTTGTCCTTTGGGCTTGCCCGTTACGTCCACGTTTCTGAGAATAAAGGTAGTTATTTACTGAATATTATAGTCATCGCAATAGTTCGAAAGGAAGGCGATACTGGAGTCTCCGTGAAAAGGGGTATAACTCAACTTATATCGTTTTTGATTTTACGGCAAATTACAAATGACAAAAAAATTACCGAATTTTCTGTCTTATCCGCGTGTTCTTACGGCTTAAAATGGCAAAGATAGTTTTCGTGCAAAGTGATGTAAGTAGACATTTTTTTGAGAATTCCACAAATAAATACGTGTATATAGATACATGTGCAGTTATAACATTTTGCACCGAGCGAAATTTTACTTTTGATAAATGTATAATAATACAACTTGAGTTACAACTTTATACACAATTACTAAATTCCATAAAGAAGTTGTAGTCATTGATATAAATTAAGTTATATCACTTAGAACGAAATACAAGGAATAGTTATAACAAAAGTATATTGTTATTGTTAAAAGTATTATGAGTCTGCGTGTCTTATTTACCTTCACGCTTCTTACTGGGGAGAAAGACAAATACTACAGTAAAAAAAGAATGCGAATGTAGAAGAAAACAAAGGATTTTTTAAAAGCACGCATTACAGTATAACGTAGGTATGCATAGCAGACATAAAGTACTCAATTGTTAAGTACTATTTTAATTTAACCTTGGACTAATGAAATCAATATGGTCATAGTGCCTTATTGGTAAAATCACTGGGTTTGCGTGACGATATACTGAGAGGGAAATGACATTAACAAAATCTTTCAATGGCGGGAAAAACAGTTGGTACGCAAAGTAGTATCCAGGTTCTAAAGTAGCTAAAAGATCGGTGTGTCATAATTATTTATTTCCCGCCCTAGTATTGCTCATTTACTTCGTATTGCTTATTATGTAATATCGTAAAACTCCTTTATGGTCCTCCGGTAATGTAGTGGGCTTGCCTCAGTAATAATAACCGATGAGTGATGGACAGAATAAGTGATGCTGTCTTGTGCTGTTTTCCTGCGCTTTTTTGCTCGTATTATCAATGAATTTAATGCTCGTATTATCAACCAATCTACTTAGCCTTGTGATTCCAGGTGCTATCTGAGTATCTTCTTCACGGCAGCCTAATGAGTATTTTGTTTTGGTATCCGTATTATTGGACGTTTATTGCTCTACTTCAGTTACAATAACAATAATGCACAAAGAGCAGAAAGAAAACATAATATCCTAATATTTTGCAGTTAAATCTAGCTTTTCAGATAGGGATCTTCTATTAATAAGACCAGTTATGCTATTCAACGCCATAGCTTCCATGAAAGTTATGGATATTCACGTTTAAAATCGCTAACTTGATACCTATAATATTATGCTAAAGCAAATAAACTATCTAGGTTTTAATTAGACTCAAAGAGCACAAAAATCATTTTTTCTTGTCTTCGGTATTCAAAATGAAACGATACATAAACCATTATTTAATTTGGTTTCGTAATGTCATTAGATTAAATCTCGATTGTAATTTTATTGCACCCAGGCGAAAATTCATTTCAATAAACGTACTAATGAAATCCATGATCCAAAAATAGTAACAAGGGAGAAAAACAAATGTACGTGACGTACGGTTATTAGAAGTACGGTATTTTTAAAGTGTATAAGGCGAGTTTTACCAACTTTCTTAAGTTTTAATTGTTTTCATTCTTAATGATTTATAAATATTAGCTTCCATCATTCATCATCATTATCAGCCAAAGGACGTCCACTGCTGAACATAGGCCTCCTCTCATTCATAGATTCATAGATAGATTAGAAAATTATTATTAATTAAATTTTTAGAAATATTAATGAGAGGAGAACTTTTAAATAAAAAAATACTTTGTCCTAAAGGACAAAGTATTTATTTGCCGCTATTATAGCAGCTTATTTAATAACCGGAGATGACTCATCAATTGTATGAAAATACCCATATAATATACTTTTATCTCGCAACTGCAAGCTTAAAGTCAACAAAGTCATCATTAAAATCTTATTTACATAAAACAAAGCTGTATTTGACACACCACTTGTAACTCGAGAATGGGTGGACCGATTTTCATATTTTTTACATTGTTGGATTTTTCTTGGCCCTGAATAGGATATCAACCATAAAAGGGGGCCGGAGTGGGACGGGTACGGGGGTAAAATGGAAATTCGCTGGGTCCACTAGTGTAGCAATAAATGACATGATACTTATATCAGAATACACATAGCTTTTGGCTACTTAAATCACCAAACTGACTACTTATACCATTTTACACATTACGTGTGAGATCTAAATGATGTGTAAGCTGATTCAACTTTTTGAAAACCGAGTAAATTTGAAAATACGTACAGCCCAAAATAATCTGCATTAAAAACTGCACTTTTACATTTTGTCGGTTCAGTGATATAAAGTACCAATGAAAAATTACGAGCATTTTTATGGAAGTTGTATCATTAGACACCAATACCAATTTCATAGTGTAAAATGTTTTAAGTCAAATTAAATCAATATACACCAAATGATAAATACTCATTCTACTGTGTAAAGTGATATAACTTTAGATTTTTTTAAATATTTAATATATTATTACATTAAAAAAATATAATTCACCGTTAAAATAAACATTGATTTTGTAGCTTTCACTTACAAAAACTTTTATTCAAAAATCTTCGCCAGAAACAAAATAGGAATTTTTTGAAACTTCAAACGTCATTTCCCAAAAATCACGATTTTCGAGTTATACCCCTTTTCACGGAGACTCCAGTATTGTTCTAAATTAAACTTTCAAGGTCACTAACATTAGAATAGATAACATTAGATTAGTTAGATTGCTACCATGTACCTTATTATTTATGAGTTTTCGATAATAAGGTACATGTTACCAAAATCTAATTATTCTAATGATTATGTAGGAATAAGGGGAAACTCGCAATAGTAGATGTAGTTTTATATTTTATTTACTCGACTCAACTCAACTCACCACTATTGATCACTCTCAGAGACTCAACACTATTGATCACTCTCAAAGACTCTCCAACACTCAACTTCTTCTCACATGACAGTCTCAACATCAACTTCTACATTCCTCTTATAAATTAAAACGTTCTTCTCCTTTCTTACTCTCTTTCGTGTGTCATCTCTTACTTCTTACCTTCCGTTCCACGTCCACATCCCACAATTATTATTATTTTTATCTGAAATGGGTTTGTTTTTGACTCCAGACCGAGCTATATATGCGCCTCCTAGTGCGGACTTTCTCAGGGTTAACTCATTATTATTGCTACTAATTCTAACCTGCCCTCGCGTTGTAGCTAGCTTCTTTTCTTCCTCAGGGTTCACTTATTAGTCCAGCCTATTATTATTATTACTATTGCTGAGTGTTAAAAAATATTCTAAACCATATTATTTATCAATACTATTGATAAATAATACTAAAATGGTTTAGAATATTTTTTAACACTCAGTCATATTTTATTCTTAAAAGATGAAATAAGAAACCAAAAATGCGCACGGGCGGGACTCTAAATAAATATTCTAAACCATTGAATAGCTAAGCGTTATCATTTCCAAGTTGAATTTATTCTGTAAAGAATAACTACTTGGCCCGCTGTTGCATAAACAGGCGAGTAGATGGCGCTAAACGTCACGCAATGACGTATCCTTAAGAGACCAAGAATTTCGCGCGGTCGGACCGACGGCACGGTAGCTCAATTGGAAGAGCAATTGGCCCGGTTAGCCAGAAAGATGCTGGTTCGAGTCCCGCCCGTGCGCTATTTTTGGTAACTTATTTCATCTTGTATTGAAAATAATACTCACTTGGCCTGCGGCGGTGGCCGATGCCCCCTGCCTCTTCTGGCGTTATAGCTCGCTTCCCTCCTCGCGCGGACTTCCTCAGGGTTCACACAGAAGTCCAGTCTGTTCCTATTGTTATTGCTACTGCTGGGCTGCTCGCCGTTCTGTTCTGGTTCTTCTTCGGATTCCTCCTGAAATCAGATTTGTGAAGTGTTGATTTGTAAAGCTTAAACGTATAGAAAGACTTTCCAACCTTAACGTGTTATGTACTTGACTGAGAACATCTGTGTTAAAAAGTGTAAGTTGCTTTTAGTGACTCTACGTAAAAGAAATGAATGATTGTATTTTTTTTATGAAGATTAAGGGAAGGGCTACAATTCGGATGTTGACGTCTTGGTTTGCCTAAATTGTAGTTGAGTTTGTCGTAGCTACGAAACCAAAAAACTAAAAATCTTGAGCATCGAGATTCAGTCACTATTCTATGGATACAGCGCCTGTTCTTTGGAAGACCTCATGTGTGCAAATGCCAAGGCAATCAGTGTCGCCAATTACTGGGCACAACAAATTTAAGTCGTTTACCATCGAAACGCTAAGAAGAAGAAGCGTAATCTATGAGCATTGACAGCCGATTCCACGTAAGATAACTCTTTATTGCACAAAACTATTATAAATTTTCAAATTCGTTCCAAGGAAATGTACAATTTTGGCGGTCTTATCACTTTAAGCGATCCCTTCCAGACAACTTGTTGGTAAAGAAATTATGGATTTTATAGGACGTACCTCCACTTGTCTAGGCCGCGTGGCTTGTAAGGCCCTCGGCGTGACTATGGGCCGCCTCGCGTCGTCGGGCGCGTCCGCCGCCGTGGGCGCGACGCCGTCCGAGTCGTACGTGTCATCGTACTCATCTGAGTACATCGCCTCTTCGTCGCACACCAAACTGAAATTAAATTATCAATGTTACATTGTAAATATCAGAAAAATTTAATATTAGCTTTCGCCTGTGCTGCTAATGACCTATTTACTGATTGGGTTTTCTTGAGACGCGTTCTAAATAGACATGAGCGTTCAATAGACGGACTAGTTAAATCAACCCTCGACGTCACGTCAACGCTTGGACGGTCGACCGTTCTCTGATCGACTAGTCGAATTCATAGACTGCTAAACGAGTAGACTGCAGGTTCGTATCAACGCGCGAAACGACGTCGACGCTTTATAACGCAGTCGAATAATACAAAACGTTGAAACAATCAAAAATAGACTCTAAACCAAAGGCTGTAAGTGGGAAAGTTATTATTACAAAAAAATCAACGCTAGAACAATACAAATACTTATTTGTTTATTTACATCTTTCGGATTTCGGGTCGCGCTGCATTCTGCATAGTTGTGAATTACCTAGTTACTGTAATTTCGTGTTAATTTGTATTTTACCTATTGTAACGTAACGTGCATGAACTTATTATACGAGCTCGTCTATATAGTCGACCGTCTAGCTCGTTTAAATAGTTAATAAGTTGAAATAAGTTCATGCAGTCGAAGTTAACTAGTCGATCGACTAATCGATAGACGAAATTCAACGGTCTAGTTTCGTCGACGAACCATATCTAGTTCAAAACCTGTTACTTTAGTACAAAAGAGCAACTCAATAAATATAATGTGCTCAAATAATTTTACTAAAGTTGGTAAATTGTGAAATTAAGCTAATATAAGACCATCGATTTCGAAATGGCGAATTGTTTAATGATTCTCAACACTAATTAATCATCCAGGTGAACGAATAAGCCTTGATGATTTTTGCTAATCCGTGAACCAATGTTTTTAAATTTTCATTATTAAAATCTTAAAAACCCAAATCTAAACTTACTTGTATTTACTATAGATATCCGCCATCTTCTTGACCTCAGTCTTATCGTCCAACAACGCTTTCAGGTCCTTATATTTCTCCTTCTTCTTTCCCTTGTGTACTCGGCTGAGGTCTACGTCGTCTCGCGTCATGATGTCAAACTCGTCGCCGTCGAAGACGTTCAGTCGTTGGATGCCTGTCTCTAGGTATTTCTTGTCTACTGGGTCTTCTGGGATTATGGGCAGGTTTTGGTCTATGCCTGAAAAAATAAGACAACATTATGCGACTGCATGTACGGACAACAGAACGTCAAGGTAAACGCTGCTGTATCTAATGCAGTTGTAATAAGGGTTAGTTTTGAACAATCATTTATAACCTGATGTGTTGGCGACTGTACAGCGAGAAAGTCTAAATACAGTATTTATCAATCAAGCGTCCACTCACCAGTCCATGGGGAGTACAGTCCCCAAACAAAAACACCTCTCAACTGTCCATGGGGACTACAGTCCCCAAACAATATTGTTGCGACAACATCCCGTTGTATGCTATTTTATAAAAGCAAGCGGTGTTTCAGTACGACCAGTCGAATATAGATGTCTCTAGGAATGTATGAACCATCTTTAGGAACATTACGTTTCCATACCATGGCAACAAAAATTTTAGTAAAAAGAAAAACCAAAATGACAGTTCGCCATTTTGCGCGCAGATACGCGCATATTTTATATTTATTCTATTTATTTTAATAGAAATAACACTAAATACATACTTGTTTTGGTATCAATTTAAAGAATAGATCGTCTTCTTTCTTTTTACATATTAATCATTGGCGAATATTATTTATATATTTGGTACAACTCGAAATAAAAACACGTATTTTTTTATTCCAGTCGCCAAGTTTAACCTGTTTTTACAACTTACACTCGTTTTAAGTGATTAAGTGCAAAGTTATTTAAATAGTGCTTTTTATTAGCATTCCGCAGGTATTTAAAGTTTTGATACAGCTTAAGTAGTTTTTCTGTGATAAGTGTTTTTGTCGGCGCAGTCAATAAAATTCTAGCCGCGCGCAGTGCCGGCCGAGCGTGGACAGTTGAGAGAAGAATGTCTCGCGCGCTTGGACTGGTGAGTGGTGTGTGTATCGATGGTGCATATATTATTTCAGTTTTTTGACACAATTAGATATTGTACAAAAGGTGAAATGAATGAATGAACCTGTGAATGTGAACCATGATGAGATCGTGAATCTCTCATTGTAAACTAATAAAAAAGTTCATAAAAATAATAACTCACCTTTCAGAGGCTCCGCTAAAGTATCCTCTAATATACTATTAATAACTCTAGCCGCATTAAAACCGTAGTGCCTCAAACATTTCAGTACAAAACCATCTCCCAAATGAGGCAGTATATCTTTCACTTCGCTGATCAAAGATTCTTCTCTGACACTATCTGGTATTTCCGTGTCTATGGTCGGTGTGGTATTGTCTATGGATTCTGTGTGGCCGTTCGTGATTGGTTCGGCATTAAGGACACTTTCTGGTATCAGTTCGTCTAGGTTGGAGTATATAGCTTGGAGGATGAAGTCAGTCTTTACGGTATCACTGGTTTTTGTGTTCAGGAAGTTATGTTTATCTTATTATCTTTATCTTATTTTATATTATACATATACATAAAAGAAAGTCGTGGTAGATAGATCACTTATTATTACTCTATAACGGGTGGACCGATTATAATTATTTTTACTTGGTTGGATTTGTCTTGGCCCCGAACAGGATCATAATCATTAAACGGGACCGGGCGTAACGGGGCCGGGGACGAAACGAAGATCGCTGGGACCACTATAAGTATATAAATAAGTTAGATGCGAAAGATAAGAATACACAAGTGTGTGCTTGATCACAAGTAGGTAGATATCATGTTAACTAGGCACAGAAGACACAATATGCTAGAGGTACAATCTATGGTAGTCTCAACCAGTCTTCGATCAACAGAAACTGACTGAAAATACTGTAAATTAAAAGTGTTTGCAATATGGACAAATGTGAATTCGATTCTTCTACTTCGATCACCTTTCAGCTATCTCTACTCAAAGTCTACGTGAACTAATCAAAGGATTTTGATTACATCAAAGGCTATAACTGGCAAGGATCTTCACCAACCAACCATTGGTGCACCAATTTCACAAACAATATCTAATTTGCACAGACACTTGTGTAAATGGATGATACGACGCCTTATTAAGTTTAATCTCTTCGTTAGATTTACATCATTTGACTACAAAATTATCTAAAGGATACATGTCAGGGTATGCCTGTCGTAGCATCTCGATGTCGTCGTGGACGGGGTAGCACGCGTGGTAGTCGCGGATCAGCAGCCGCTCTGACAAACCATCCAGCATCACCGCTAGGTAGTCTTCCACGTGGGAAGCTATGTTGCCTCTGGAGATAAAAATATTACATTTAATTAAAAAGGTAGGTAATGATAACAAGTCTTATCTTACTAATTTTTATTTTGCCTGTTTGTAATAATTACACGTAGGGTATAGTTTAATTAAGCGGACAATCTGTCACTTAAACTTTTACTTGTTCGCTCAGACTGCAATGATGAGTGACTCATTCACACTCAGTATTAACATTATGGCCTCACGACTCAGTTGCTAACGCGCCGACTATAGACATAACGGTATGTAATGATAGTGGCTCACAGCACTAAGTATCCTGTTCTTATAAACAGCGAATGCTTCTCTAAAGATATCTACGAGTTTTGTCCTCGCCGCATCCAGTTGGCCCTCCACTTATATAGATGTATGTAGCTTGTCGTATAACAGTGTCAAATAATCACTATGTTAAGCGAAAAATAGCTGTAAGCTCGTATTATCAAAATGGCGACCGCTTAGCAGAATGGCGGATAATGTCACTGAAGGAAGCAAACGTATCTCTGTACAAAACACTTAGCGATCACCCGTTTGCTTATAAGCTCTTACTACCACTATTTTCCGCCAAAAACAGATCCGTATGATACTTAACAAGAAGCAACAAGGTTGAAAATAATAAGTGACTCACTCAGCACTAAGTATCCTGTTCTTATAAACAGCTAATGCTTCTCTGAAGACATCGACGAGTTCTGCGCGCGCCGCGTCGAGTTGGGCCTCCACTTCAACAGATGATACGCTGCTAGGGTCCGCAGTTTCTCGTAGCTTGTCGTATAGCAGCGGGATGCCATGCTCGTACAACTGGACTATACTAGAAAGAAATAGGAGTGTTTACTACTAAATAATGTTAATACATTTTTGGTCTGCTTATCTATGAATGGGAATGGGAACCAAGATAGGTTTGGTCTGCTTATCTATGAAATGGGTATCTTGGTTCGGTATGCGAGAAGCAAGCACGCACATACTGCCTGACTGACTGAAGAAGTTAAACACTACGAAACATAAAATAGAGTGAGTTGATTTTGCAAGAACAAATAGCCTACGAAAGTATGTCTTTAGAAACAGATTCGTATATAAGAAGGAAGTGATTTTGTAATTAAAAAGCGAGTTAATAAATTATATTTGTACTTGGAGTATGCTAGTGTTACCATTTGAATAGCACAGATTGCGGCTAGCTAGCTAGGTAAAAACACTGTTGAAAAGTATTTTTTCTCAATTGAGTTCAAAATATGTTATAAATATTACGAAATCAAATTGTCACTGCAAAATATTTTGAATATAATTTTATAGTTGATTATAGTTGACAATTTTATTTATTAATACTTTATTGCACAACCAAAATTTGTACAAAAGGTGGACAAAACACTATTCTGGAATTCCCTACCATACACCTTTATACAAAACAACATACTCACCTAATAATAAAATTCGTTTTCCTAAGTATCTCCACGCTCTTCGGGTATGCCTCCACAAACAGCCTAACCGTCATCGCCGTATCTAGCAGATGAACTATCAAATCCCTCAAAATGTCAAATGTGATCTTGTCGGGGTTTTTCGTGTTGGACGGCCGGCGGATCTCGCTGAAGCCTCTGAACGTTTCTGGAAGGTTCGGCGGCTCTTCGCTGTCGTAGTCTTTATTCACTTGAAGAATAATGTATTTGAATGTCTGAAATATTAAAATAATAAATTAGACATTTAAATAATTGTGCATGAAATTTATAATATGAATAATTATGATATTACTCTGTATGTTTACATTTGCAGTAATCATAATATTACGTGACAATATCACTATAGAAGCCTTCAATATTATGTTTGTTGCGGAGCAAATAGTGTTTTTTGCAGTTTTATATGTTTTCTTTGTGAAAGCTCTAAGCTCTTTGTTTATAAGACATAAGTTCTGTCGTGTTTCTGCTACGTCTTGGTTTGTTTGAAATATTATTTATTTTTTTCTTGTTTTTAACAATATTTCACTAATATACGCTTTACTCTATTAACTACTAACTACAGTCCTTATCATTTCTTCTCCCCTCCTTTATTATGTTAATGTAAATACTATTGAACTACTATTCTAGTAATAGTAGTTCAATAGTATTACGGAACTGACACCACGAACAAATCTTCTTCGACATGAATTGTCGCCACTTGACATCAACTCACACAAATGGTTTTATATTCGAAATCCAAATTTCAAGGAATACGTCAAATTCTTGTCGTAGTATTTGAGACACATTTTTTTACGTAACTGCATTTTAATAACTCACTGGAAAATACCGACTGAATTTTATTGCATCTTGATAACAATTCTGATTGCTTATTGTGTAATCTAAACAAGAAGTATTCTTGAAATTGGTCAAACATGCATTTTCCAGAATTTAGATACAAGCTTTATTCAAAATAATTATTTATGGAAAAATATTTATGCACTTTGATTGTGAAGACTTATGAAGTAACTTATAAATTCCCGCGGCTTTACTCGTGTAAATATCGTATCTCACAAAATATTATTGTAAATTATAGCCTATGTGCTATTAAAATGAATAAAGCTATCTTGAGAATTAGACATGACGGGTCTAAATACGAAATATAAATAGAATACAAGGTGACTTGAAGATGGGTGCAAAGCTTGGAGGCGAAAGTAGTATAGACCATTTAGAACTATTTGAGCCATGGTAGTCTTAGACGAAGTATCAGTTTCTCATTATACAAATGAGAAAAAGCTACTCATTGCTCGACGTTTCGGCTGCGTTGCAACAGTCGTCGTCACGAGAGCCAACTGGTGGATCGCGGCATCGCCTGCGCGAGCTGGATTTATATGTCGTGTTTAAACCCGTCATGTCTAATTCTCATTGTAATTCAACGCAAAAGTTTAAAATCATAAAGCTGTATTATTGTAAGTGGTTTTTATTACCAACACACATGAATTCATCCTCACAAACGTTCGCGTTAATAATATTAAGGCATATTAGATCTCTCACCTCTTTAACAAAAGTTATGGCGGCGGCTGCGTCGCCCTCATACTTGGGTTGTATGGTGAACACACTCGCCAACAGCCGCGCTACGTGCCGGTTGTTGTCCACGCCATACAGGAGACAGAGGTCCCAGATGATGGGGATTGTGAATATGAAATTGTTGTATAAGATCTCGGCCATGAACTCTTTGGACATCCATTGCGACTGGAATTAAAATTATACATTTTAACAATTTTTATTTTACAATATTCGACAAGCAAAGGATAATGGACTTTATGATACCTAATTTTAATCTATTTTCTAACCTGGCTTTCCTTATTATCGCACTGCTGTCGTGAGCGAGTAAATACATACACTGGCCCGGTCTACCTAGTGTCCATCTACCGTCACTAGTCTGCCTAGCTGTCTGCTACACACCAGGCTCTCCTTGCTAGTGGCGAGGCGGCTGAACCGCGCGGCTGTCGTGAGCGAGTAAGTACACACACTGGCCTGGTCTACCTAGTGTCCATCTATCGTCACTAGTCTACCTGGCTGTCTGCTACACACCTGGCTCTCCTTGTTGGTGGCGAGGCGGCTGAACCACGCGGCCGTCGTGACCGAGTAAGTACACATACTGGCCCGGTCTACCTAGTGTCCATCTACCGTCACTAGTCTGCCTAGCTGTCTGCTACACACCAGGCTCTCCTTGCTAGTGGCGAGGCGGCTGAACCGCGCGGCTGTCGTGAGCGAGTAAGTACACACACTGGCCTGGTCTACCTAGTGTCCATCTATCGTCACTAGTCTACCTGGCTGTCTGCTACACACCTGGCTCTCCTTGCTAGTGGCGAGGCGGCTGAACCGCGCGGCTGTCGTGAGCGAGTAAGTACACATACTGGCCCGGTCTACCTAGTGTCCATCTACCGTCACTAGTCTGCCTAGCTGTCTGCTACACACCAGGCTCTCCTTGCTAGTGGCGAGGCGGCTGAACCGCGCGGCTGTCGTGAGCGAGTAAGTACACACACTGGCCTGGTCTACCTAGCGTCCATCTACCGTCACTAGTCTACCTGGCTGTCTGCTACACACCTGGCTCTCCGTGTTGGTGGCGAGGCGGCTGAACCGCGCGGCTGTCGTGAGCGAGTAAGTACACACACTGGCCTGGTCTACCTAGCGTCCATCTACCGTCACTAGTCTACCTGGCTGTCTGCTACACACCTGGCTCTCCTTGTTGGTGGCGAGGCGGCTGAACGGCGCGGATGTCGTGAGCGAGTAAGTACATACACTGGCCCGGTCTACCTAGTGTCCATCTACCGTCACTAGTCTGCCTAGCTGTCTGCTACACACCAGGCTCTCCTTGCTAGTGGCGAGGCGGCTGAACCGCGCGGCTGTCGTGAGCGAGTAAGTACACACACTGGCCCGGTCTACCTAGTGTCCATCTACCCTCACTGGTGTACCTAGTTGTCTTCTACACACCTGGCTCTCCTTGTTGGTGGCGAGGCGGCTGAATGTGAGCAGCAGCAGCCGCCGCGCCTCCGCCTCCGCCTTCTGCACCGCGCGGCTGTCGTGAGCGGGCAAGTATGGCGGCCGCGCGCATTGCAGGAACGATACTAAGGCGTCCATGCACTCGCTGTGGTAGAGAACTGTGCTCCAGAATCTAGAACGAAGGTCGACAGATGTGATAACGTCTTAAAACTCATAAAATTAGGAGCAGCCACTTTTGTAATATGAGCTCTTTGCATTTAAGAAAATCAATGAAGATTATTGAAAGCCAGTTGGATGGAAGGTGCTTTTACTTATGAGATTGGTTTTTAGAACAAACCCTTTAGATAATATTAGATGGCTCAAATCAAAATTGCTTCATGCACATTTTAATTACTTTATTTTGCTTTAAAAGTGGTATACATACATACAGATGTTTTATCTATAGTTTTATAGGGTTCCCTCAGGGGTTAGGAAATTTAGTATTGCGATATGCCAATTTAAGTGCTGTTATGAATTATGCTGAGCCCCCTGCTTACTGCTATGGCTTAAATCAATTAGTTATGATTTTCTTGTTATTATTTTATTGAGTATACAGTTCATTTCATTTTATCTTTGTCTTGTAGGTAGTATCACGCTGCAGTTTATGTTATCAAATAATAAGAAGGACTACAATAACATTTGTGTCTACATTTCACTAAAAAATAATAATAACAATAATTATATCTAATTATGTAATGTAGACTTAAGTGTTAATCTATGCTATGTTTTAAGTTTTTTAGCTAGTAACAATGACTTACTTATGATGCTGCAAGCCTAGCAACCACTTGAGATCAGCGATAAACGCATCCACCTTAGCCTGCCAAGCATCCACAGCACCCAGAGCCATGGTACTGCCTGATGGTGGCAGTTCATACATTGTCAGCTCACGCTTCTCCACCCAGTAGGCATCCTGAGTAAAATGAATGTAAATATTAATTAAGATAACATGATAGTAGTTTAGCAAGGTTACAAGTTAGAGATAAAATTTCGCATTACCTACCCTAAAGTATAAACATACATAGAAAGATAGATCAAGAAGAGTAAAACTAGATTTGTGAACCAAATTCATTAATAAGCATTCACATTTTAAAAAGTATTAAAAGTGACTTGATAAAACTATTTGTTTACAGTGTATTTTTCAGGGAATCCCCTTCATCCTTTGTTGAATAACTATTTCAGGGACTTATATCTCAAATATTTGAAGCCCTAAATGAAAGAACAGGTTTTGAGGTTAATTGCTTTACTTACACACTACAACACCCAATATATTAGAAACTGTGTTAGTTACCCTGTGTAGTTCACGAGTACATGACATGGAGGTGGTAGGTGGTACTTACAAGAGCTTTGATTTGCTGGATAACCCCCGCATTTTTTACAGAAAAGGAAAGTTTTTCCAACGGCAAATTTTCAGGGTTCTGTAAATAATTATTGTTAAATTCAAATAATCTTCGCTGGAGAAACATATTGATGAAATTTAACAAGGTGTCTTACAGAAAATTCATCATTCTTATTAGACATATCCAGCTTTCTCACAGAAATAACGGGTACTGAAAAATACTGAATTTAACACAATTTAAGTAGTATTTAGCACTTAAATATTTATTGGTTTTGCGATCGTCGGTCGATCGTCGACAAATCCAAATGGAAATCAAATCCAAATTCTCAAATTCCAAGATTTTGACAGAACACCGACTGGCACGGCAGGGGTGGCAGTAGGTTTTGACATTGACATTGAGAGTAAAGTCGGTCCGAATCCGAACCGAATCCGAAAATTTCTAAATTTAGATAATGCAATGCCCCGGAAAAATCCATTCTCCTCGGTCCTTGATTCTTGCTTGCCTAAACTCGTTTGTATGTAGCAGCGGCGTGTTTGCGTATTTCACTAGGGATATTTTTTTTTTTTATTTAATGTACATCAATCCACAGCTCTTAAAATTTATAAAACAAACAAAATTATTAATATTACCTACAGCTATAGATGGGCGCCTACCCGGATATAAACCCAGCCACTGGATAAATATCCAATCCACGCTATTTTAACCCACCCGATTCCAATTGATACCGGGTATAAATTAAAGCCTGTTTATAAAAATTAAATGAAATATTTTTATTGAAGTTTGTCACTTTTATGGTGCGATTCAATTTCTTTTCAAGTAGTTTATAATACTGAACTATAAAAATGGTATATTTTTTATTTAAATCCAATAAAAACTGTCATTTAGTTGCAAATACAGTGCGTACCTGCATTTTGGCAATCCCAAAGGGGAAGAGGGAGACTGTGTAAGGTTAAACAGTTTTACAGGACAAAATTTTATTCAGTTCAGTACATTATGCGTATTTGTATATCTAAGAATTAAGTAGGTAAGAACTAATTTTATAAATATATACTTAAAATGTGGTTGAAATTTAAGAAAGCTTATCGACAACATTTCCTGCAATAATGCAGCCTAACGTATCGATGTGTAAACCATTAAGCGTTTTACGAAAGGTCACGTCAACGAGTTATTCTGAAAATATTACGAGAGTATTTAACACATTAAAAAGAAAATGAAGTGCTCAGTTAATTCATTACAGCTCTAAGATCACACAATGGCCATAGTCACACAAGCGATAAGTATGCAAACAAAAACAATACCTTTACAACCCTTCCCTTTATCTTTTCATCTACCTGGGATTGCCACGTGCGCAGTTCTATCGCCGTTGGCTATAACTTGCCAGTTTTGAATGTAATGTCGCTGCGCGTAGTCTTTGTAATAACTATTTTTACTACTTATCGACCGACGACGGATTTAAGGTAGTACTGTCAATCATTGAATTACAAATCTTACAAAAATCGCGTAGAGTGCATTTATTGTTATGTAATACTTGTAATACAAGAATACTTTAGCAATTAAGGAATGATATGTCAAAGTGTTAAACGTGCTCAAAATATACTGAACCTCAAATACTGATGCAAAACAAAAAAAAAACGACGAGATGCAGATTAACAGTGAGTGCTGTCACCGCTACCAAGTACACCGTCATCAAGTGAAATATTGCTTTGTCTCTATCCTTTTGTAAGTGATACTTATTTTTTAAAAAAACGGTTGTTCATACTACTCAACATTATCCGATTATGTTGAAACGAATAATATAATTTATGATTTTAAGTGAATATGATGACTGAATGTATAGCATAAACGATATTTCTAATCATATTATAGGTCTAGGTATTCATACACAGCCAACTGATACTCAAAACAATGAGTATTCAACGTAAATTTAATAAATACCCAGCATTCTTAATAAACACCTGGGTAAATTAGGTATAAATCAATTTTTACCTACCGGGTGGGAATAAATTGGATAAATATCCACCGAATTTCTACCCACCCGCCCATCTATACCTACAGCCAATAAAAGATTGTCATTTTACAAGTTTATCATTTAAATTCATAACATCGAATGGTTGGTTGTAACGCACTGATATAGAAAAAATAAAAATTAACGTGCTCATACAAACACTCATTGAGTACAGTTTTAAACAAAAAAATAAGTGAATAAATAAATTAATAGCGAAACGCCAAAACTAAAAACACACAATTACCATCTTGCATAATATTAATAAACCTTTTACATATGAAGATCAAGCCACCTCCAGACCAGTGCAATACATGCACCCATAAGAAAGCAAATCAGAGATACATAAAAACATAGAAATGTTATTTATAGCACCAACACAGTACAAGTTCTATTCCCCTAACATCTTTATAACTGAATTTCTGAATGCCGATTTACCCAGGTGAAATATGTCAATAGAACTAAACTGCTTATTATAAGTTCTGAGTAAACGGCATACTACCGAGTTTTGAGAATAGCTCGTGCGACTCAGTGGTTCAGAAAAGAGACTGGTGTGCCTTGTTCGTCTTCTAGGCACGCGGAACTTCAGAACAAGAGTAGACAAGTCAATACAATCAACGTTGCCATTACAAATTCCGAACAACATTAACATATCAAGAAGCAACCTTCTTTTCTCCAAAGACAGAAGACGATGGTGTTTACAATTTAGGCCATAGTTACTGCTACATCGAAAACTACGAAAATTCAGGTGCTTAATAAATTTATATTGAATGTCTTCGATGTCCTCCTTGTATTTTATATACATAGGGTTCCAAATACTACTGCAGTATTCCAATACACTCTGAACATAGGCTAAGTATAACATTTTAAGACACGAAATGTCGGAAAAAGGCTTGGCAATACGCAGTACAAAACCTAAATTTTTATAGGCTCTGTCAACAACATTTTCTACATGATCATAATAAGTCATTTTGGAGTCTAAAATAACACCTAAATCTCTGATAGAGCTGAACTTTTTAATAGATGTGTTGCTAAAGTGATATTCAAATTGAATAGGATTTATTTTGCGAGTAAAAGTAACATGTGCGCATTTTGAAATATCTTCTTTTTTTCAAGGCAATCTGAAAAACTGCTGTCGGCAGAAGTGTTCCCTGGCAGCTAAAATTTGGACGTTTTCAATAAGAGAGTGAATAGGCTGTTACTGGGCAGACATGGTCCAACTTAGGCTACATTGTCACTTTACATCAGGTGCAATCGTAGCCAAATGTCTGGCTATCTATTATATTATAATAAAAAAAAACTTTTTTTCTCTCTGTGTTCACTGAGAAAACGGGCGAGCGTGAGCGTGACTGTCGCGAGCATCAAGTGGACCTCACCCCTTGAAAGGTGACAGTGATAGAAAATGACAATTCCATTTGAAATTCCTGCAGTCACTGTCATCTGTCTGTCACTAGCTTGCTTCCAAACAAACAGATTTTTTTAAATTTAAATGTTTGGTGGTTTAGGTTTGTAATTATTTTAAATTTGCTTGACTATGAATAAGCATGATACCAAAGTCAAAAAGAGCTTCGTTAGAAACTGTGAACAGAAGACTAAACCTGCTGTGCGTAAGCAAGCAGTCGTACTCGACATGGGTTGTTCCAACTTTACGACTACCGATATTAGAAGTTCTCGCTCTTCTCTAAAAGAAAACCAGCTGAGTCAACCTTCGTTGTGTTCCAGTGAAGCATTAGCGCACTATTTATCTGATGTAAAGAAATCATTGCCTCCACCTAAATTGCTTGAAGAGGTCGATGATAGTCAGTTAGGTTCTAAGGTATGTCATGTAAAAGTATTTCTAGTTTCTACCTACTAACTTTAATATTGAATCATCATTCAGTAGCCACCTTATCTCTCGCTATCTATTAGAAGTGTTTTGAGTCTAATTATGTTTAGGGGATTCAATGTTATATTGCTTTGATTGATGACTATAATCATTTTTTCCAGATGACAAAAAAGTTAAACTTCCATTTCAACGATAGGATCTACAAAAACCTTATTGAACTTAACGCCAGTGTTGATAGTCTTAAAAGTAAAAAAGAGAAAAGATCCACCTTTAGTGTGGGTTCCACGAAAAAGGATCTTGAACCCAATATAGAAGACTTTTGTCAGGATGAAAAGGAGAGTGACATAATACCGTTGATACCTGTAATCAAATCAAAATTCAAACCAGTCAGAAATATGGAAAGTGGACACTTGCATAACTTAATTGCAGGATTTGAAGATTTATGACCTACAATAAAATGTTATATGCACAAAACTTATTTTAATTTTTATTACAATGCTCAACATTCATTTCTTGGTTTTTAAAGGTTGACAGTAGAAACCCCTAATTCAAACTTAGTAACATTTTCTGTTCATTGTTACCTGTGATGAGGATTTTCATTAATATCAATCACCTCATTATCATTTTTTTTTATAAAAATAATATAAAATGGACTGCATCAGCAAATCTGAACAGATCTTGTGTATTTTTCAAAGATTGTTTGTAGGTAGGCACTTCATAACTACAGCATTATTTATCAAGTATTTTTTTATTGAGGCATGCTGAACTTGTGTTGCTTAGATGTAAATTAAACTATTATAGAAGGTATTTATCTGATGATAAGTAACAAAACATGTGTTTAGTTTAGTAGATATTGTTGTCCCATAATTTGTAGTTATTTCATTCATTCATTAGTAGGTAGTAAGTAAAAGTTAGAACAAATTAAACTACATACACTCTACCTATGTGTAATATGTATAATGATTGATAAAACGGGGTATATTCATACCTACCCAATTATTTTTATTGATAACAGTACAAATAATTGACAAGCACAGTCAAATGATAAGGAAATCATTTTATATTTATTTGCCTCATTTTGTAGCGCTAGCTCCCAGTCTACAAGTCCGCTTCGGCGCTTCCGAACGCTGCGCGCCGACTCGCTCGCTCTGAAAGAAAGAGACGACCTATTTCCATCTCTTCTTTCACCTGCATTTTGCCAATAATTTTGTTTCACTTACCTCATTCTCATTCATTCCGTCAGTCAATTTCTGACATTCGTCTGCTGTGGTTGTGCCCGAGTTTAAGTGGAAATTAATTTAATATTTTTATAACAGAACAGTTCAAAGAAGAAATAAAACGCAATGGCTGAAACGGAAATTATATCTACCAGTGAAAATAACGAGCAATTCTTTGAGGGTGTCGAGAAGCTGATTGAGATATGGTTTACGCCCGCAAAAAATGCGGACCTAAGGAGGATCACGCGGTAAGATATTAATTTTATACCTATTTAATTTTCTTTTAATCGAGGCTTTTCAAAAAGTTACCAAATTAATTGATAATTGAGGTGAGGTTACCGGCATAACCATAACCTCGCTAAGCTCAATAAATTACTCTTATGATTACAAATGTTGAAGCTAAGTTTACATACATACAAATTTTCTTGTCATGTGCCATAAAGTTAGTTCATGTAATTTTCTTGTCCACACATTGTGAGTATACTGTGGAAAATGTACCTATGAGTTTTTGTGAAGAATGTTCTGGATCAGCTGTTTTGCCCATTTTAAACTGTGTTGGATTGGACGATGGGCTCTGGGTTGGGCTACCAATCCCTTCATTGGTCTACGCCGGCGGCGCGTGATTTAAATTTCCCAGGACACTACTACAGGACAGAACTTATTATGAGTATGTCTAAAGACACTTTACAATATTTTTGTACCCCCCTTATTTATTACCCTTAGAACAAATAATTTATAATCTTTTTTGCTACAAATAATTGCCACATGCCACATGAAATTTCAAATAATGTAGCCTACAAACTAAATTATATCCCACTTTTTCTGTGTCTACTATTTAGGTTTAAAAAAAAACTAGTTACAACATGCTAAAGAATTTTAATTACTGGCTTCTACAACTAGAGAAAACCCATAATATACCTACCACATCTTACTATATATACATATGTATATAGCTGAGTGTAATTGACAACAGAGTATAATTAAATTAATTTGTCCACAGACAACAATGGGAAAATGTTCTGAAAATAGTCCGCTGCGAAATCATCTCTTTCACACAGAGCGAGCAAGTCGACGCCTATGTTCTAAGGTAAGTTTTTAATTCCTATATAAACTAATTTAATAAATTAAAGTAAAATGCTGGGGCCCAAAAACATAATTCTGTGTTCATTGTTATTATTTTCTTATTTTTATGAAGGTCTTTTGATTGTATTTATTTTTGTATCTGAGACATTACCTTACTATTTACTACATAATATTTTTCAATAAAAAACATACATTTTGTTTTAATTTATATAACAGTAACCAGTCAAATAACAGTAACAATAAAGATTTATGATTATGATCAAAAATGTCACAAAATTCATTAAGATATTTTCTTTCTGTGTGTGTTGTAATATTGTTGCTTATTAAATCTAACATACAAATAAATATTATTTCTATTCTACCTGCTGTAAATATTTCATATGTTTTTACAAAGTCTAGTCAAGTTCAAGGTGTAAATCGCCTGTAATGGATAGTTATGCTAAACGTCACCAAACAAAATTTGTAGATGTAAATCTAATATATGAATCACAACAGTGCAGAGTGTTGATAAATAATGTCAAACATAGTTATGGAGTCAGAAAGATTTTCCTATCTATTATGTGGTTAATTGATTATCACTTCACAGCTGTTTTCTAACTGATTTACTGATGATAAGACAACTGAAACTTTTCCATGTATGTGTTGTATGCATAGTGTATCATTAGTTACTATTATGTCATATGTTGTATAGTAACACCAACACGCCCGCGCCATCCATTAGGAGTAGCACTTAGTCATTATCTTCCTATTGAGTTGTGTAAGTAAAAAATCTTTTATTTCTATTGAATTTAATAATCGGTCGGTAGGCCGAGATCTCTCGCGCCTAACCACTTTTTTATATGAGATGGCTTTGCCCTTGTCTTATACTATACCAGACGTGGCATAAACACATTTTAACAAAACCCTAAAAATCGTCATAGGAACCTAAGTAAGTATACTTATTATTATAAGTAACACAGTATTTTTCAATTTATTTCTTCGTAGATAGGTACCTACTCTGACTGAAGCACAACATAATACATTGTTTTGTTTATTGCATAGTACGTTTTTTGTGTACAACAAAGTAGTATGCTGAATCTGAATTTGAATCTCAGCATCATATCCTGGAACTCACCTAAAGCTGATTACACGTCTTTTGTCTTCCTATCAACCAAGACTGCAATAGCTCAATACCCTTGTTACTGAGACTTATCTGTGAGATAGAATGACCTCTCCACTGTATTTCACGACTACTCTTCTATGACCTCTGTGTATGTTAGTTTCTTACATCGCTAAGTGTATATATAACCAATAATCGCCCAGACTTACAGGGCAATTTATCCATCAAGCGTCTATCTTACTCGTCGCATTGGCTAACCGAGTTACTGTCCAATTACGCTATTTATAACCGGTGCATAGGTTGGCGTCTTGCTCGGTCAAAAGATCCCAATTGGTTTTAACCTTTTTTGTCTGAGAAGAGGCAAGGGCAATTTGAACTCCTGGGTAGAGCTAAAATTATTCGCTTAAACTAATACTGGAGGAGAAAATCGAAGAACCAAAAAGGCTGTTAAAGACCGAAATGAAGATCCCCAAGTACGGAGTAACAAGTCAATGATAAATTATACCAATAACAATGAAGATTACGCCAAGGAAGTAAAAACTGAAGCAGCAAAACATGCCTAAACGAAAAGGACCCCTTATCACACTTCTGAATGAATCGTAACATAAACAGTTTCACGCGCCCAGCCGCTGATAAATCATAGTTTGGATTTTGCAAAGGTTATCGTTAGTCCAAGCTATCAACTCGTAGTAAACTACGCAGGAACGAGGTCGCAACGATAACGCGTGCGTGACGTGAACTGTTGCCAACCGATTTTAAAGAGTTACGGGGTCATCGGTTGATAACCAATATCAGAGGCCTGCAAGGATGTATCATAAAGACACCGAGGTAAGGACAGGGTCAACTTCATGTCGCAAATGATAACTCGTCGCCAATTCGATTAAAAATATACATTCGACATCTTAAAGAGCGATAAAAGTAACCTTTGGCATGTGGCTGTTGATATTCCCACCAAGATCGTTCTTAGAATTTTGTTATCAGTGGTTTGCTTATCGTGGAAGCATGATGTAATATTGGGATCCTTGGAGAAAAAGACAAGATTCATAAATATTAAATTGAAATACTGTTTTGAAACCTCAACTTAATAGTTGGTGGTGACGAAATGGATTCATGATTGATTTAAATACGTCGAGTATCAAACCAACAAACTGAAACAGCTGAGCTCGAAAATTATAAGAAATAGATAAACATCTGAAGCAATGAAAGGCAACATGATGCAGGGCTAACGAATTTATCAGTCTTGTATGAGACAGAAAGCATACTCTTAATTGAAGGAAAGAAAGGCATAATAAACGAGAACGTAAATACGATAAACGAATCAACATGCGAATATGTAACATTCATGTACATCTAGCGGCGCCGTGGCTCAAACATCCGTATTCTATTTTAGATCCCAAAAACAAATCAACTGCTTCTCATTCCAGTGTTGTTGCTGGAATGTTTGTTTTATTTGAAGAAAATATTAAACTAAGTCCTAAAGTGTGTTCAATATTATTTATTTCTATTTAGAGCTGTCTAGTCTAAATTCTTGTTGTTCTACAAAATCCAGGCAATTTTACCGACTCTTTTATTTAAATGTGCACTTTGTGCAGCATAATATAGCCAATGAACATAGATTGACAATTAGAATACCACCAAATGTTTTGAAGATTAGCAAGCCCGGATAAGGCATTGTCCGCCGCATCTGAAATTTGCAATCATAAGAGATAGAACCTCCTTTGTAGAGTCTGAACCAGAGTGACTGCTTTTGACGACTCCTGCAAATCAATAATAACAAGATCTCCTAAAAAAGAGTCAAATACCCTTTCGTAACCGATGTTAAGTATCCGCACCTGTTTTCCATGATTACGTACTTCCGAGCGTCAGCGTACACATCAGCGGCGCTCCCGTGACGTCACCCCGGCACTTGGCCAAACGACGATAGTGAAAGCCGACAGCCAGCCCACAGCACGACTGATCTAACGTCCACAATGTCAATGCCGTTTATTAAACCGTCTGAGCCACGCAATGTTTCATAAACTGAACTAAAATATCTTTAGCTCCGGAGACAATCATAACTGTCATAAAGTCTGGTGCGATATTTAAGTGGAACATTGTATTTGAAGGGTAGCCAGTCAAAGATCTTGAAAGCTGTCTCCACATTTATTTAGCTTTTCATAAGTGCGAGTTTACTAGATTAGATTACGTAACGACGAAGGTCCTGGGTGGACTCAATCCAATACCTTTCAAAAGGCAAAAGGATTTGATGGTTCTTCAATGGCATTGAATGAAGAAGATGCAAAATCACCACGATTGGTGCCGATATTCATTTGTTTGTTTGTTTATTACGAGTTGAAAAGTAAATTTTCGCTTCAAACGTGTTGCAAGATTTTAAAACAAATTGAAAACTGCCAGACGTGGTCGTTCCGAATCCATAAAAGCACGTTGATGTTTCAATCATTTTAGAAGCACGTGTGCATTCGAATGCGCTCGATGTATATTTAGAAACGTCACGATACTTATTAGATTAAACATGTTCCGTGTTAGGACACATTACGTAGATACAACACTGACACTGGCAAGTGCCCAAAGTCTCTAAAATCAAGAATTATGTAAAAAGTACTAAATCTTCGCGATAAGCTAACGAAATCACGAGAATTCAAGACAAAGATGGGCTCTTATTATACCTTTCAGAGCTGACATTTATCAATAATCGCCATTGCTTACTAATTACTGAAAAAGTACTTGATGAGACTGTTTAAAAAGTTCACAAAAAAGAGCTGTTAAAACATAACATCAACTGTGTCATTTCTTTGCGCAAAACTATAACGTACGTATGAAATGAATTCGTAATAAATCCTAAGCTAATGTTATTTTGAATGTTCGTGTTTTATGCCGTTTGATCGGATAACATAAATTGGCTGTTACTCAAATATACTGCCAAAAATGAGTACATGGGACTTATTTTCGTCGAAACGTAATCTATTTAAGGTCGTTTGACGTTAGTGGTATTTTCAAATCATTTCAATCTTTTCCAGCGACCTCAGTAAAATCATTAAAAAAAATTAAACAGTTTTCTTCTGATGATTGTTTGTCTCGTGTTGAAGACACACCGTTTTTGAGCAGGTCTTATTTGTGACCATAATTTACGGCTTTCTCTTTATGAGTATAGTCGAACTGGTTTCATCCTCTCAAATTGCAGTTTTTGTAATCACTGCAGTTTTTACAGTTAGTGGCTTGCCTTGAACCCGTCTCTCCAATAGTAGGTACCTACTAACTGATTTTTGGAGACTTCTTAGTTATGAGTTTCAGTATCGGTTTTAAACCCATATTTTTCCCCCTATGAAGTTTCGTCTCAATAATTTGCTGATTTCCGAGGCACACTGACAATTTACGCAACAGACTTATCCATGGCGTTTTGTTTGTATTTTTTCAAACAACATGCCCGGGAAGCGTGTGGTAAATCTTAGGAGTGGAAGTTTTCCCTAGACTGTGATTTCGTATGTATTGTAAACGTTCCGTATGTAAGGCTGGATTTGATAGGGCTGCGTAAGCGCATTCACGAAGACTTACTAACATGTACCTTTCTCCCCTTTAACAATCAGTGCATAAGACAGCAGGATATGTCCTTTATGCGCTATAGATAAGATTTATTTAAAATAATCCACACAAAATTATAAAAAGACGAACCTCTTTGAATTATCAGAGTTATTGCGTAAGCTCGGAAAGATTATAGCGAAACGAAAATAATTTCTATAGGCACTAGTGCTGATAAGAAAGTCAACGTCCTGCTGATTGTATACGATAATGCTGCAGAACTGATTTATTTAGTTGTTTGTTTACTATAGAAAAACGCTTCAAACAAGTGTATCAACAATTCGATACACTTGTTTGAAGCATTATTCTATAGTAACTCTGCATTGGCATTAAAAGATACATACGAGTATTTATCAATGTTCCTTAGTGATTCAAATGGTTTATCTCTTTTATTAGCTATTAATCAGGATGATTTTATGCAGGGTGTTTGTAGATATTGGGGCTTAAAGAGGACACCTATGCCTATGCAATCATTTGATGTCATGTATGTTATGGTGATGATGAGTGCGATAATTTTTGAGTTATCGTCGAACAACAGGGTTGTTGTATGATAATAATAAGATAATAATCATCAAAATCAGTTGATGTTTCTTTGATATCTTTATTTGACAAGTTTACTTTCGCCATTGAAATAAGCACTCCTTTGTGAGGAGTGAGACCCTTTATGTGAAGCATTTACTTCTGACAATTACATAACACGTACTGCACACAATGATGTCCACTCCAAATCGATCAGAGGCTAACAAGATGCTTGGCTCAAATTGGTGTCAAGCACCTATTGTCATTTGTAGAGACTAGAGACCCAATTTGGTAGGGTATTCAAGTTCTGAATTTAATTGGACTTCTTAGCAATATAGATTGAAGAAGTTTTCTTTGTTACCAGGAAATTATTTCCAGAATTTATTCATCATAGAGTTTGGGATTTAATTTTTCAAAACATTGCAAGCAAGTATTGATTTATTATTTTATTTACAACAATGAAATTGTGAATTTTCAGTTTTTTCTATATCAATTACCGAACTAAACTTGTCTAGCAATTTATTTGCCTAACCATCACTTCACAAAATCTTAGCAGACTCGTATTCAGAACCTTACAAGGAAGCAGTTTTTCGTGAACACTTATTTTTGTATTCTCCACGTTTTCCTGATGATATAAACCTTGTGCACACTCGAAATAGAAATAAAAGATTTGAAGCACGCTTTGAGACTAAGTAATAATCCTGTTATGATGATCCACACAGCATTGTTAACTTCAGTGTTGATAAGCCGTTTACATAAGATGATTACGTCTGTTATATTTTTAAAATCGAAACAAACAACGTATTTCTATAACAACAAGCTTATGCTTGAATCCGAAGTTACAAGGTCATCCTATTAGTTTTTTGAAATATTGATCATCTCTAATTTTAGACTAGTTTTAATAGGATTGTGATTTTAGCGTTGATCGCTAAAATCACAATCCTAGGTGTTTTTCTAATTTGAATCGGCGCTTTTTCTTCGTAAGTTTGCTTAGTGTTAGTACATTATAAAATATACATATATAGAGTGCTTCTGTTTGTAGAAAAGGGTTTCGTCTCCCAAACCTTTTTTTGTCATCACGTTATCCATCCCAAACTATTTTCTTCCAAACATTATACGGGTCTGACCTAACCTAAAAGGTTACCGCAATATTCGCTGTTTCCAAATATACCGCAAAGGCAACCTTGCTCGACCCTTGTCATCGATTATTTACCATTTCTAAGCAGGCAAAAAAGGTAGGCGTAAGATATTTTGGGAAGCGCCTGGAGACCGACGGTAATCGTGTTTACATCGACGCAAAAAGGATTCTTCCATTATGGATATTCCCACGGACATTATTTCTGCTGAGATTGTGCCATCAAACGAAGTTTAAAATAACAAATGAGCGTATTAACCCGGAAGCTTCGTTGAAACTTAGATATTGATGCCTTTGGAATCATTTTGCTGTAGGTATTACTAGTATAAATAAGTTTAATTGTAATCGCAAATCTTCAACATAACGGCTGCGGTCACCTTTGCGTGCTTACAAAACGTGAGCTCGAAAGCTACATAAACAAACGTACCCTTTTCCATAAAATACCGCACTTATTGTGCCTTGGAAATGTAAAATGTAAACCCTTATTTCGTACCAGACATTCCTACTCCCCGTCCAAAGGTTTTTGCGGCACATTTCCCGCAGCTCTCATATTCGCGCATCGTTTGCAAAACGCCCGCCATATTTGGAGTGCCCAATGTAGCTATTTTAACAATCCCTCATAAAGCGACAGTTGTGGAAAGTTCCACACTGCACATATCTGGAAGCTTCCACTGTGGCCAGAGCGTCCCGACCAGCCGCGCTGAGAGGGTGGGTGATAGCGAATGGAAATAGTGGACTGTATTAATGGAATAGATGATGGAAACAACGTTTATGTTTTGGTAAAATACTATTATATTGAAATTAATACAACCAAACTCGGCAAGACATTGCTACGAACCTGACATTGTGACAACTGCCTTTTTCATAGAAAAATAATAACATTATGAATATATCAAAAAGGTAAAAAAGGTCGGATCGCAGCCAGTCGCCAACAGTGGGGTTGGGAGGGTAAGGTCAAGGTAGGCCCAGGGACGCATGCGCAGTGCACAAAGCGCTTCTGCAACTTTAGGGCCAGTACTCACGGAGCAAACATGCGACCGTAGTAGTAAAAAAGTGTACACACACCTCATAACTCTCATGAGAAGCGCCAAAGTGTCAAACTTCTTGGCTGGCTACTGCACACTGAAAAGTTCAGATCGGAGTTTTTGCTACACTGTTCCAAGAATTGTAATGAGTTATCTGTCCTTTTGGAGACTAGTGTTTGACTGGACCAAATGTTGTTTTGGTTAGAGCTTAGACTTGTTGCTATGTAGACTGTTATTTGGCTTCTGGAGGTATTAAAAATGGCGAAAGATTCAAACGTATTGAAGTTGAAGTTCTGGAGGTATTGGCAGCATATGAAACAACTTTTCCAAATACTATATTGTCGTGAAGTTAGGTAATATCCCCAGATATTAAAGACCCATATCTATAAATATCCCATAGCGCCGTATCCTTTGTAACTTCGTAGTGAATTTATATAAGAGATATCCAATAATCATTTCTCATCAGGGCCCCTGGACTCACTCGAAGTTTCAAACCTGTTTCGTGACCGTGAAATGTTTTAGCGCTCTTGTCAAATAAATCTACCGCGAAAATAAATAAAAATTGTTAAAGCTTTTAGCTGTAAATATACCGATCTTTAAGATAATACAAGATCCTAAACTATTTCAACTTTACTGATTTCATATATCGGAGATGTTATTACTCGCGGCTACGAATTATCCGTTTTATTTTGCATAAATTCTCATTGTGGCCTACAAAAGATGAATAGTCAAGGATGACATCACGGTTCACTGGCCACTCTGATAAAAACATCTTTTATTCGGCCACAAAAAACATCTTGATTGAACATAACGACACGAACCGAACGCCGTCCATATGCAGTTTTAGCCAGATCTTCAAGGCCACTTGTGTTGTATGTTATGTAATACTAATACTCGTGTCCTGTCGGCAAAATGTTGTTTACGATTTTAAAACATTCTACATCTATGAATTAGTAGTCAGTTGTCGCCTCATTTCAACGGTTGCATGCTAAGATCACCTGGAAATCCATTCTTGCCTTTCCGATTCCGAATTATCCGTGTTTCTAAGTCTTATAGTTTTTCGTAATACATTTCAAGAAATCCCTGGCCCCGAATTTGAACTCTTAACCTCGAAAAACGTAACTACCAAAGAAGCACTAGGTTAGACGTTCGATGTAAAGCAGTGCGTCATCGAAATAAACACGGTTAATGGGAGTTTGCCAATTTCAGTTTATTTAAAACTGTACGCGACATTATTGGACGAGGAGGCGTTTGTAATCTAGAAATCAAAATAACAACAAGCGGGAAGCGTGTGCGGGAAATAGAAAGCAACAGCTGGTTCCAATATGATGATGGAGAGAGATGATCATGATCTAGATTTAGAAGATTTGTCAATTGAACACGATTAAGTTGTTAAGCTTGTTATGTTAAGCGATCTCTAAATAAAGATGCCCATTTAGATAAAAGATTTACCAGTTTAAGATGATTAAGTGGTTTTACTTGTTATGATAAGTGATGGTTGAATATAGAATCCCAAGATTGGGTATGTAGATAAGAAAATCAGCAAAGACTTATCTTTGCATAAAACAACGTACTCGTAACTTGTTTGAGATATAATGCGGAAAAGGAACTGAAATCTTACGTTGGAAGAAGAATGTATTTGTATTTCCTTAAAAAACGTTTTCATTTACTTTCCTTGATTTACATAGAATTTGAATTTTGTTTTGACACAATTAAATATTTGTCGTTGTTACATAGTGATTTTTTGAAGTTGAGTTTTCTTTACCGCTGTATGAAGTTAGTATTGTTATACACCCACGTATCTGTGTCTCAATTAGTCATTGTCCAAATTCTAACATCTATTATTTCAACGATCAAAATCAAAGAGCATTGATACTCGTAAAATAACTTTATACATTACGTTGTAGAACAACACAATACGTTCAAACTCAAGCTTTGTTTACCCAACCTGAAAGCAACAAACCGTAGTACGTGCCTACGTGACAACTTTCCCAGGTCCCCCATAAGTCTAGGCGCTGAGTGCATATACCTCACCCGGGCAATATTGATCGTCTGCGCGGCTGCAGGCGGCAGGCCTCCCGTGACGCAGTTACATGGCCAACAGATCATAGGTGGGAGAGAGTGACAGGATTTATCACTTGAATGTTGTAGATTTTTGTGATATATTTCTTTTTTTTTTACCAGACATTTCTACCGTGGCGATTTGGGATCTTGAGAATTTGATGAAGCAGAGAAATTCGTTAACATCAAATGATTTTTTTCCAGAATATTTTATTTATTTATTTATTTATACTTTATTGCACAACCAAAAACTGTACAAAAAGTTGGACTTAACGCCATATGGCATTCTCTACCAGTCATACCTTTTCGGCTAAGCAGAAATGATTGTGGAATAAAAGAAATGATTAGCAGAAAATCACTTACGAGAATCAGTTATGGCGCTTTGGGATTTTGTAGTTTGTAGGAGGGGCCATCTATGTACCCACGAGTATATGCGACGAGTATATGAATGGTGCCTGAGCTGATGTTATATCTGCAAACGGCTGTGACGCAGTTACAATGCTAACACAAAATCATATTAAGAGACTGACAAGGTTTACCGACCATGGTTTTACATTAAACTGTTGAAAAAAAGTATAAAGATTTTACTGTGGCGTTTTGGGATCCTGTGAATTTGATAGATCAGAGCCCTTCAACTGTCTTGAATTTTATTTTAACTTAAATATACGTCAATAGTTATGGTGTTTCGGAACTTTGGCAATTTTATAGGATAATACCTGAATCTAGTATTGAAAGAAAGAAGAAAGAAAGAAAATGAGTTTATTAATTTAGGACATCACGATCACACACACATTACACATTTAAACGAGTTCACAAAATAATAACAAACACAACCTATACCTGCAAGCGGCAAGCCTCCTGCGATGCAGTAACGACGCCAACAGATCATAGAATTTGGTAGAGAGTGTCCACATTTACCAACCATTTTTTGGAGTTATCACGTTCAATTACAAATGACGATAAAGCTAGCAGTTTATCTGCGATACATCTCTAATGGACAACGGTTTAATTCAATATATTGTTTCCTATTTAGTTTCGAACGCTGGAGTAATTTGTCTCATCCTGATTGTTTAAGGTGACATTATATTTAAATTCTATTGGTGTTTCTTTATTTAAAGTCACCTGTACCAATTGCTTTAGTAGTGTCAAATAAACCTCTTCCTGTCAAGTCACGCATAAAGAATCTGTTCGCTGTGAGAGTGAGCTCTAAGTTTATTATTATTACAGATTAGAATTGCAGTCTCTGTCAGAAACATATTGCAATATAATTTGGGGAATTTCCTTTCATTTGGGGAGTTTCAGGCCACACTATATCAATATGACGACATAAATCTATTAATTTGCCAGTATCAACATAGCCAACTAACTTTTTGTTGTTACTAAGCCTAATTTCATGGTCAACACAGATGATAAGAGTAACCAGCCATCAAATAAGCAGATAACGTGTTTGTTGTATCAATGGGTTTATCTGAACTTATGTTGCACAGAGAAAGCATAAAACCTGGATTGATGGAAATATGAAAAACCAACACGGACGGAATAAAGATCGACATCATTCTTCTGTCCTTAAATAAACTAGGTCTCGCAATAATGGATTGCAATACAAATATTAGAATAGAACGAATTTGTAAATAGAACGAATTTTCTTAATGATTCAGAATATATCTGTTCCAACTTGACGTCAAATATTTTGAAGAAAAATATGACTATCAACATAATATGAAATAGAAAACTGTCAACGAATGTTACATGCCAGTTCAAAGCCCCGCCCTTTGCGAAGCTGTGGAAGCATAAATCAATGAAGCACTACCTGGGAAATCTGCGAATCAATCGCTTGCCGTGGGCGGGCATCGATAGGTACTCGTATATCAGTATAGCGATATCGGTGGCTATCGATACGGGCATAACATCGCTACACGACCCGCTGGGAATATGGCTACCTCGTCGGACGTTTCGCCGCAAATTGAGTTGTTTTGAGTGGGAAGGGGTATTGATTTTGACGGATTTATGTGCGCAAAATAATATGCAAACTCTGCAGGTGATATGAAAGGAAATATGATTCGAAATTTCCTGAGGGAAAATCTTTCTGCGTTGTTTATTGAATTTTAAAGCTACATATTTAAAGTGAGCTTTTGATGCCTTCCTGGATTTCGCATATCTATAGTCTTAATCCTTAATAGGATATGATGATGCTCCACGTCTGTTTCGTATTATTACTACTAATAAAAGAGTTCGTGTTAGCACCATATTTGTTAAGATTACCATACACGTGGCTGAACTATTTGATATCAAGGATGTCTATTATGTATGACCAGACCAATATAAACAAACCTGAAGGCGACCACGAACAATAGTGGACAAGGACACCCTTTTATTGATGAACGTCTTGACAAAGCAGCTAAGGAGTTTGAATATTATACCCTTATTGTGAATACGAGGTGCTTTAGCTTATAGGTGTATGTAGATGACTTATATAGTTATACAATATTGTTCCCGAATGCGGAAAACAAACCTTTAAGACCTCATATAAGATTAAAAGTGCCGGATACTGGTGGAACATATTGGGGTCAAATATCCTCCTAATTGATAATCTATTGAAAATTTATAAAAACCCGACGAAATTCCGCGTGATATTATTGATTTATTGAAAAATCTGGAAACATAATATTTGCCCATTTATGACTTTATTATCTCATCAATAAATACATTATGAAAAAGTTTTCAAGAAAGAAGAGAAGAAGTTGCTACTTCTATGTATAGCAAAAAAGAAGCTGTTTTTTGTTTTTATACATATTGTTCATCAAAAGACTTAACTACTACTAGCAACTACATTAGTCATGGCTGTACGGACGAAATTCTTTTGCCGGTCCTTAATGGACGAAAAAGGAAAAAAAAGGATCAAATGTCTTGTTTTCTATCCGCCATTCTTGACGATTCGTTGTTATATGTATAGAGGAATTTCAAGCGAAGATCAGATAGTAAAATATGCAGTAAATGTTGGTTCTCAAATCTCTATCAAACTAACCATGTTCGGTTTAACAACGATTATGTTTCGGGCTCAGATAGGACATGGGCATTATTTTTAGATGGTGTAAATACAGCTCCTAATGAGTTGACCGTTTGACATGATTGATAAGGCCTGACCTGAACAAACAAAGAATTCATTTCTACTTTACCTACCTTCATCGCGTGACAGCTTACCAAGCATTTGTTTATGACAGCCTAACTAATGGTTTTCGTTAGCGTTTCTCCCATTTACACTTTGACACATACTTCTAAGACATAGGGTAGATTCGACCTTTTTTCTAGCAAAACTTCTTCAAAAATAATGTTACCTCTGTTTTTATTATTCAATAACTAAATTAAATATTTTCAATTTGAGTCAGCCATGTTTTAAGTGGATCAGGTTTTAAGTTTAAAACAAGATCCGAAGATTACAAATAAATCATTATTTATTCAATATACTGTTCATGTTTTACAGAAGACAGTATCAAATGTTAAACATACCCAGAAGGTAAAACATTCTGTTATTTACTTTAATGTTGTACACATTTTTTATAACTGTGTGTTTGGTAGATAGGGATTGTATTGATGTTGAGTATTCCTGACATGGAATATGAACCCAAAAAATATACCTGTCTGTCATCCGTGACTCGTTGTAAAATATTCGTGATTTTATTACTTAAGTTTCACGGAATGCTTATTCAGTTTCAATTGGTATTTTCTCGCTGAATTGCCAAATGTAACTCGTGTACAAAAGGCGTCGCCACGTTCCGACCGCAATAAAGGAAGGCTCGTTGCGAAATACTTTGTTTCTTGCAAACTTGTGCATATTTCTATAAATACATTACTTGGGCTATTTTTAACTCGAACCTTCGGTTTGCGGACGAGGTTTCTGCTAAGTTATACTTGTTTACTTTTGCTGTTTTGACTCTTTGTTTAATTAAATCTATAGCCTACTTCCTTGTTTCTTAAAATTTACTTTAAGATCCTTTTGACCAAGGCATTTAAACATTTTATTAAGATAGGAAGTGTCTTGTGTTGTTCGTATCCATAAAATTGTATTTAGCCATTATCAATAATCATGAATGCCACGGATTAGCTATTTTTAGTTTAATTTTAAATTAAACCAATGAGCATATTAATAAAATATTGAATAATATAGATACTATCGAGAGCTAAATAAATAGAACACCCTAGAATAGACAAAGCAATCGTAAATAGATTTATGTTCTAGATATGAAGCTATCTAAATGTATACTTTCTACCCACTTGAGATTACAACACTCAGAATGTAAACTTCACAGGGCCTTGATCAAACGAGACAGCGTGTCTTTTCCCAATGAACGAGAAAACAGATTTACTTGTTAGATAACACACAAAAATATTTCAGATATTATAGATTTTTTGAGCAATTCTAATTCCTAATATGATTCAGGCTAAAGAGCCGATGACTAATTTCACCTTAGTTTACTTATTTCTGAAGTTTACGCGAATATTACACATTTAATAAAACACAATTTACGGATAATTTCGCGATAATTTATTTGATTTTTCATCCCGACGTTTCGAACACTTTACAGCGTCCGTGGTCACAGGGTAGACTAAGATGTTATTTGTCATTTACATAGTTTTGAAAAATATTAAACTACCATCATACTCATAATTAATTTACGTTCCTATCCACGCAGAAAGAGCTAACCGAGTCTTGAGATCTTGCAGTGAGTGGTCTGGCTTGGGTCTTCGATAGAACCGGATCCCATGCTGGTGGAATTTTCCAACCATCTTCTCTGTTGAAATTTGGATGTTTTCTAATTTCTATGGCTTCACGTAACATACGAGGAACGAACCGACGTTCTTTTGAAAGTATTTTGGGTTGGTCAAAACGTATGAAGTGGTTGGGTTTGTCTAAAGCATGTTCACACACTGCAGATTTCATGTTCCGTCTATGTTTTACGTCAGCTATATGTTCTTTTATCCGTACGCCTACACTTAGTTTGGTTTGCCCGATGTAGGAAAGGCCACAGTCACATTCCAGTCTATACACCCCTGCATCTTGAAGAGGTATGGTGCACTTGACAGGTGGTAAAAATTGGTTTATCTTCTTTGGCGGCTTGAAATAAGTCTTGATGGAAGCTCGCTTCAAGATATTTCCAATCTTGTCAGTGACCCCCTTAATGTAAGGTAGTACGGCTGGTGGGCGTTCAACTGTAATGGGCTTGGCCGTGGCACGGGATTCCACCAGCATGGGATCCGGTTCTATCGAAGACCCAAGCCAGACCACTCACTGCAAGATCTCAAGACACGGTTAGCTCTTTCTGCGTAGATAGGAACGTAAATTAATTATGAGTATGATGGTAGTTTAATATTTTTCAAAACTATGTAAATGACAAATAACATCTTAGTCTACCCCGTGACCACGGACGCTGTAAAGTGTTCGAAACGTCGGGATGAAAAATCAAATAAATTATCGCGAAATTATCCGTAAATTGTGTTTCACCTTAGTTATTTAATTTAATTATGCATAATCAATCTGTTGTCTTTTTTCACCGGAGCAACACTTCTTCTGATATTCTTTGAAAGATGTCAAAAATAACATAGTTCCCAACAACGCCTCGGCATGTGTGTGCTAAACGGACAGTATTGAATGCAGGTAGCATTTAGAACAATGCCTCGATCAACTCAAGAAAACGAAAGAGATAAACTGTATCATTGTAATAATGGCATAAGTGGAACGTGTTAAATGTTTATACCTACCGTTGCGTAACGCGGGTCATTACCGCCACATGTCAACAAATACCTACTGTTGCGCGTGCGCAACTAATGCAACGTTACTTCTTTAACAAATGACTTTCAACTCTAGTGCATTAATGTTAAGGTACAAATGGTTTTGTAAGATGTGAAGATCTACAAAGTTGTCACAAGTGGCATTAATACTCAGTTTTGTAGTAGAAGATAAAGCTCGAGACACTTTTGGTCTGCTCTGTACGTGTCGTGGGCAAATTGTCACTCAGTGGGGACATGCTCGATGCTATGACACGTTTAACTTATTCCTTATGATCATAGAAAATGATGAAATATTTATATTGATTACAATTTAATTACTTATTTTTGAACAGTGATATAACTACATTTCTGGTGGACTATGAATGTGTATCAAGTTGCTACAGTCTAAAAAAAATATTCCACATTGGCATTCAATTATTTACTTTCTTGGTTAAATATCATCGATAAAGTTTTTCCTATAAGTCCCTTAGTCGCATTTATATTTCAATGCGTTACTACCTTCGTCTAAGAAGCCATTATGGCTTAATTATTAAAGTCAGTTTTTCTTCACTTGTCAAATATTGTAAACAAGATTGACATTCGATTAAAATTAAAGAACAATAAACACAAAGCTTAATACAAACACAGCTAATTCATCGTTCAACACTGACATCTTTTTAAATTCCATGGTAAATTAGTTTAATTTACTGAGATTACTGTACAAAAAAAAATATTTACAATGTTGGACTAGCAAAGATGAATGGAGTTTAACTTAACTGAAAATAATCTACAGCGCCTGGAAAGTTAGTAGAGTTAACTGAATTATTGTTATCTGAGCTTTAAGCTTTACTTTTATGTTACGTGTTCATTGTTTATTAAATTGCTTATCATTTTATGATAGGTCATTGACCCGGATTAAAATAAACTGTTTGGACGTTCGTATCTATTTTTATAGTGCGTAGTTTTGATGTGGACACTATTATTCTGGTTATCTAACTATTGGGAAAAATCTTGATATCAAATGGAAGTAAGCAGCTCTGGCAGTCATATTGAGTCGATTGATAAATAATGGAAACATTAAATACACTAAAGTCAGTTTTTATTCACTAGGCAAATTGGAAACAATCTTGACATTCCTTTTTAGCGAAAATATTCCTTTTAAAACAAGATAAACTTACAACATACATAGCTAATTCATCGTTAAATACTGAGATCTTTTTAAAATTAAATAGTAAATTAATTTTATTTACTGATATTATTAAGTAACAAAAAGATTGTTTACAATATTAGACTAGCTACGTCGAATGGAATTTACTAAGTTTACTAAAATTTAAATGTCTTTTTGCGTTTCATTCCAACTTTATACAGCTATTTACTTAAGTATATTTGATGTCGTGTCATGTGACTTTTATCATTGTCTTACTCGTATTATGGGAGAGGCATCGTAGACATAAAATCAATATTGCCTATCGGTTGACCCGCAATATTAGTCTAAAAATATTTCACTGCATCGATACGCGAGTGCATATTATCGTTGTTTAAAAACTCGGGTCATAATACATAGTTAGTGCTATCATCGCATGTACTAAATAAACTAGGACAAAAGATAAAGACCAAATCAACGTGTAATGTCTCGTCTGAACCATTTTAAGGTCAAACACATTGTAACTATAGTCTAACAGTTGACAAAATAATTGAAATAATTTCGTCAAAGCTGGTCCTTCGAAACGGATACTTATTATATAATAGATAAAAATATATGTATTGCAGACAATTTATCCAGTGACTGCTTATTTTTTTTACTATTGTATTATTGTCTGTATTGAGATGCATTTCAATCAATCAATCAAGTCTTACAAGCACTAATCGACATCAGTCTGCTTTGTTGTCAACGGCTTCATTGAACTTCATAAGCGAAACCAATTCTTCATTGATTGGCAGTAGTCGATTTATGAACATCACCGAACTGTATAACTGTTATTCCTCGAGTTAGCCTGCCCTACGAATATGTAAAGTCCTGTGTTCAATCCCAGGTTAAGGATTGGTAAATTATAGAAAAATCATCAGCCCGGATAGGTGGTCCGATGTAGAAACATGATGATTTCAGCTGATCAGCTACCTATGACCCCAGATTGGCTTATCAGTAGTTTTTGTAGTAATTGATAAGTAATTTGTTACACAATATCTATTAAACGATCCGGAAGACTCTATAACCCGATTGAAACTGTAGTTTCTTCTATTGTACAAATGCCTTCCCCATTGTTATCCAAAGTGTCCAATTCTACAAGTCTTAAGTCTATATTAGTGGTGGGCTTTTTAGGATTGAGTGTGTTGCGCTGCTTCTCAGCCCAACCTTCAATTGTTCCGAAGCAGTGGTACTCAATACTCAATACTCTATTGCTGGGTCTATGATGTAAACGTGAAGGGCTTCTAGTGAGTCTATGGTAATTCAAATTCAAATTATTTTATTTGCAGTAAATAGGGTATAATGTTGTTATAACACAGTTTATGTAGCTTACAGACCTATTTAGCCGTTTAGTACATCATGCAATTTAAAATATTACATATTAATTAATTACAAACAATTCTAGATTTAAACATGTCAACAGGATTATACAGAGATATATGAATTTTTAATTTTAACAATATCTATTTCTTCTCCAACAGCGAGAGCAGCATGTTCGTCTCCCGGAGGCGGTTCATCCTGAAGACGTGCGGCACGACGACGCCGCTGCGCTGCGTGCGGCGCGTGCTGGCGCTGGCGCGCGACGTGGCGGGCCACGAGCGCGTGCACAACGTGTTCTACTCGCGGCGGGAGTTCGCGCGGCCCAAGGCGCAGCACAGCCCGCACGACAACTTCGACTCAGAGGTAGGCAACTGATGATCCTCAGTAGATATTCGAGAGTCTTCGCCACTCGCCAGAGTGCGCTAGGCTGGTGGGGCTTGTGGGGCTATTACGACTAGGTAGGGGCCCTGACGATCCATGTTGTGCCTCCTCTGTTAATCCAGAAGCATACTGCTCCAGCAGTCGGAAGAAGATTTCTTCCACTTTTTCCAGTTGCCTCTAAAATTATCTACCAGACCTTAGCTAGCACTGCTGCAATACTACCTTGAGGCTACCGCACGACAACTTATACTCAGAGGTAGGTCCCCTGCCCTGAGCCTGAGCTAAGCCACAGATCTAGACTTCAGTAGACCTCTGTGACACGTCCTTAACAAAGTGTGTCAGATCCTGACGCGCTCTTACAGCTGCAGGCAAGGCCGCAGAGCTACTTTGACTCCGAGGTAGTAGGCTCCTTGAAGTTCTAATCTAAGTAGTTATTTTATAATTTTATCCAAAGTACATCAGGACCTGTAGCCCTACCGCGCAAGTGTCGTCGACTTGAATCGTCGAAAACGATGCCGATGCCGACGCTGTCAAATAATCCGTACCGCGCAAATAATTTAGCGTAGATTTGCCGAGCGTCGAGAACGAGAATGAATGGAAAATAGCCGTCGACTTGCGGTCCGTTCTATGCAGCACATTCAATTTATTACAAAAATGTTGTTGAAGTATTTTTACGATTTTGTTGGTTGAAAGGCACTCCAAGGAAAATTAAATCTGAGTTTACTTGATTTCATAAAAAAAGTCACTGAATTCCGTGGTGTTTAGTGTTTTTTATTCAATTTTCATTAAACGCGTGATACGGTAACGGAACGTAAAATTTATTATTCTATTATAATCTGTGTTTGTTGACATGACACTGACAGCCGGTTAAATAATTTTTTGACGTTTATATTTCGTTTTATATTCTGTGATTTCGTGATAAATATTTGAGGAAATGTAAACATTGTTTTGCACTTTATTACTTACTTACTCAAAATTTGTTAGATAATATCTAACAAATATTATCATAGTGAATTCATTCGTATGTATTTTGTAGATGCCAGCGGCAAGAAAGGTAAGTTTGCTGCAGATGTAGCTCCTCGTTAGCTTCATAGAGAGACAGGAGGAGGTCTTCCTTCCACTGAAGTTTTAACTCCAGTGGAAGAGAGGATTTTTTCCATCATTGGGAGACAGGCAGTGTTGGGGATGAGGAAGTGCGGATCCCATTCGATGTGTTTTTGTTTTTCTTAGCTTACTTCATAAGCCATGTATCCATGGTAAACTTTCATAAAGCAACAGATGAAATACAATAACCAGTCTGAATTGTTAAGGCTCCTGACAGTTTGTGAACGGTCTGATACAAACACTTTGCTTTGCACATAATGCTTTTATTTATCTGCAACTAAGCAGTTTCGTTTTTCTTTGTAAAACTTGCGCTCTGCGACGGAGCAGCGCGGTGCATTGTGTTGACCGCCTTAAAAATAGTATCGGTTCCGACATGGACAAGGGCACTGCAGGTTTGTTTTCAGTACCGTTTTTATTTTTCCAGACCCCGCGGAAATTCCGCAGCCGCGCTGGGCATGGGAGGCGAAGCAAAACCGCCTTGCCCTAGACCAGCGCAGGCTCGAGGCTGACGAGTGCAGGATTTCGCTCTTTCAGGAGAGAAGTGCATCCGCCCATAGGATGCAGCAGCTACACTTCTTGAAATAAAAAACCTACTACTAAATATAATAATAACGTTGTATTTTACTTACATTCTACAAAAGTTTACATACATTGGGTTGAAATTAATAACAGTTATTTTTCAATCAATACCTTTACTCAAGAACCCCTAGCCGTAAATCAAAACTACCACGGTGTAGTAGCTTGATGTGCTGTCGCCCGTACCTAACTAAAGCTATTGAAAATGTTTTCCTTAATATAAACAATTGTTTTATTAAAAATGTTTTTCTATCAAACCCAACTCCCAAAATTCCTTCTATAATCATCTTCCAAACACCCTTTAAAGGAGAGGTAACATAAATTAATCAGAATTATAATTTTAAAATGAAGTTTGGTTAGCTAACACTTTTAAAATGTTGTTTATTAAAAAATATCTACCCAATTAGATTACACCAATTACTGAGAAGAATGGGCAAGAAACTCAGCCGAGAATACTTACATTTCAAAGACCATATAAGTCAACATAAATAACATATTTGAACTTAAGTATTTCAGGATAATAATTTACATTTTAAGGACCACATAAGTCCACTTAAATAACAATTAAACTTAAGTATTTTAACTTAATCCTAATTATATGAGTCCACATAATAAGTGTATATCTCACTGCAAGAACATTAAGGGAATGGTAGCCTTTTCTGTTGTAGAATGCCTCTTCATGATCGCTTGGTCTTATTATAGCCACATGGTCCCATCTATACAGCCGATGACCTCAGGAAATCCAAACTTCTTATTAAATCTGAAAATAGCTTAGTATTAGGTATTTCAATATTTATTTATTGTAACTTCCTACCATTAATGCAATAGAATCAAAATTAAGTACCTCAGTGCTACAGAGACTCGTTCCGTCTGGGTTCGAGGAAATTTTATATATTTCCTCAAAATGGCAGGAGTGTTGAGAGCCTTTGTTACATCACGCAAGCAATTGGATGTTGATTGTTGGCTCAGGTGAAGAAAGTCATTTTCCCTCACACTACTTTGGTAACTACCGGTAGCATAAAAATTCAATGCAGTCAGTATCTGTAAACATAAATATATGTATGAGGTCACAATTGGCCCTATGTCTGGAAGAGTCATTGAATATGCCACATTTTGCAACCACCAGTTGTCCACGTATACATACGTACCTTAATTTCGGGATTTATCCCACTGGTCAAATCAAATCAATCAAATCAAATCAAATCAATTTATTTGCTTGAAAAGTGGTACAGGAGATGGTAAAACAATATGGATGTTCGCACGATTCACCATAACTGGCATGCAAATCGCTTCAAGTATAACATTATTTAAATTCATAATAAGATTCCAATATTGAATACAGATTAATAGTTTTGATTGAACCATGCAATGTCACGTTCTTGAGAGAAGTGTCATAGAAATCACAATGAAATTATTAACCATTATCACACAATAAAATAACAATACATAAAACTAAAATCATTAACGATGTCTATTGCAAGAAAATGTCATCAAATGTAGTTAAATTATTATAAAATTAATAAGTATTACATTACAAGAGATATGTGAGTCACACTATTCAAACTTAAAAGTGTCAAAATATTCATTTATGGAGTAAAAACCTTTTTCAATTAACCATTTTTTCAGTTCTCTTTTAAAGATGTTTAACGGCAGAGATTTCATTTTTTCATCTAGTCTATTGTACACTTTAATGGCCATACAGTATGCACTATTACTATATAAAGCAGTCGTGACAGGAGGAAGGTTTAATTTATGAGGACGTCTTATATTGAAGTTACAAACATCTCTTTTAGTTTGGAATAGGTAAGAGTTAGTTTTTACAAACATGCATAACTCATATATATACAAACATGGGACGGTTAGCAATTTCAGTTCCTTAAAAAGTGGTCTGCAAGATGTTAAAATATTAACGCTGCAGATTGCCCGAATACACTGTTTTTGGGCTATAAGTACCCGTTGTATATGGCACGAGTTGCCCCAAAGTATGATGGCGTATCTGAGAAGAGAGCATACGTACCCATGATATGCTTGTATAGCTACTTTTATGTCACAATTTTTTGTCAAGCGCCAAAGTGCGTAAGCAAATGAATTAATCTTACTGCAAATTTTGTCAATATGACCTTTCCATGAGAAACGATCGTCTAGTAATATTCCCAAGAATAAAGTCTGACATGATTCTTTTATATCTTGACTTCCAAATTTTACTTGTAAGTGCACTTTGCTTGCATTTTTATTAATAAATTGAATAAATGTTGTTTTTTTTAAATTAACATGTAGATTATTATTACTAAGCCACGTGATTACTTTACGAATAGTGTCATTAATATCTTTGTTATATGTATTAGTATCATGGCATGGTATGACAACAGATACGTCGTCAGCAAAAAGGGTGCATTTGGTATCTAAACTGTCGGGCAGATCATTTATATAAAGCAGAAATAATAAGGGACCTAAAATACTTCCTTGTGGTACCCCAAATTTATTTTCTTTGATGTCAGATTTGTAATTATTTAATTCCATTTTTGAGTTCATATTTGAAATTTCTACGTATTGCTTCCTATTACTCAGGTAACTATTCAGCCAACTATTTGCTGTACCTCTAATTCCATACTTGTTACATTTCTTTAGCAAAATATCATGTGATACGAAATCAAAGGCTTTGCTCATATCAAAAAACACCGCCGTTACGGGCTTGCGCTTATTCATATGAGCCATGATGTTGTTCAGTAATAAAAAGGCTGCCAGAGAGGTCGATTTACCTTTTTGAAATCCACACTGTTCGTTTTTTATTATATTAAATTTGCACAAAAAGTTTGAAAGACGGGCATGCATTATTCTTTCAAATATTTTCGACATGATAGGGAGAAGAGAAACTGGTCGGTAGTTAGCCACATCAAATCTGTCACCTTTTTTAAATAGTGGCTTAATGACGGCCATTTTAAGTTGTTCAGGAAATACACCTGTAGTAAATGAAAGATTTATTAGATATGTCAACACCGAAGCAATTTCGCCTTTACATGTTTTTAATATTTTGGTTTGTATCTCATCGTACCCAGTTGATTTGGTGTTTCTAAGTGAGGCAATTATTTTTATAACTTCTTGTTCATCAGTTGGGGTTAAGAAGATAGAGGCATGTTTAAATTGTATCTGATTAGAGTCAAATTTCTGATTATGCAAGTTTGAATTAGTCAAATTAATATAATAGTCATTGAAATGATTTGATATATCTATGGGATTATTTGTTTCGTCCTTGTCAATTACTAATTTGTCAATATGTTTATTCATTATATTACTATATGTCTTGTTTTTAATTAAGTCCCATGTGGCCTTGCAAATATTTTTACACTTATCTAGATATTTTTTGTTTGCAAGTTTTTGAGCTTGGTATATACATTTCTTGAGGTTTTTTGAGTATTGTTTGTACTTTGCTTTTGAGTACCTAGTACGTTCCTTATAATAGTAAAAACGAAGCTTTCTTTTGGTTTTGGTCGATTTTTTTAATCCCTTCGTAAGCCAGTTTGTTGATTTCAAACATGGCTTAATTTTAATGGTTTTAGTTGGAAAGCATAAATCATAAAATAATTTGAAATCATCGTAGAATAAGTTAAATGCATTTGACATGCTCTCTTCTTCAAAAACATTACTCCAAGATAGACTACTTAAACACCTCCGGAACTTAGAAATATTGTCTGCGTTATAGTCTCTTATTTTGCAATACCAGTAGTCAGGAATTTTAGCTGGGGTGACTGCATCGAAAGTAACAGATTGTGCTGTATCATGATCTGATAAGCCTAGTTTGTGCGTTTCGCCCTTAGCTTCTGGTATGTTACTGATAATCTGATCCAAACATGAGTCTTTACGTGTGGGACAAAATATGTGTAATGAAAAGTTATAGTTTGCTGTAATTCTTTTCAACTCATTTGAATTATTACTATCTTTTAAAATGTCAATGTTTAAGTCCCCTGCAATCACAACTTTATATTTTATTTTGTGTTTTAGATTGTCCAGGAGCTGTTCAAGCTTTCGAAAGAATGTTGTAATGTTTGACGTCGGTGTTCTGTAAATGCAAACTACGATGCATTTCATTTGTGTAATTTCTATTCCGCAACATTCAAAATCAAAATCAATACAAAGCTCCTTTAGCCATGCTAGTTCTCTTGTTTGGATATCGTTTGTAGTTAGTATGCAGACACCACCTCTTTTTTGGTGAGATCTAGAGTATGATGCTGCTAAGTGGTACCCTGAAATATTGATATTTCCCTCACTACCAGATTTAACAAAAGTCTCACTAAAACAAAGAACTTTGAACAGTTTATTCTTTAGCGAGAGTTCTTCCAAAGTCAACTCTACAAGTTCTTTTTTGGATAGCAGCCCAGCTATATTTTGATGAAAAATTGAAAATGCACTAGTTGTTACGAAAAAGACTATTGTCTGCCGGTTGTTGGTGGACTACTTCACGCTTTGGTATTTTGACTTTCGGGAAGTAATCTGTTATTAATTTTTGTTTAGAGAATGTTGTATGCGGCTGATGCGGGAAGTACCGATTATTTGACCTTTTCGTCTTTGTGATCGGGAAGTTACGATTATTTGACTTATATTTAATGTTGTAGCCCAAATATCTCTTGTCATAATACATACTGTCAATAATAAAGTTTATTTTTTTACATACTCTGTTCAAATAAAATTTATCAGAATATTCGGCATCATCTATGTCTATGAATTTACAATTGTCAAAATATTTGCAATATACCTTCAAAGTGTCATTTAAATACCTTTCATTTAAAGATGTATTGCAATTTACACTTAACACAATTACAGTCTGTTTGTGGTTTGATTTTAAGAACGAGCACAATTCTACTATTACCTTAATCGGATTACTGTCACATTCACCAATGCTAACAACTATCACATCATCAGGAAGTATGTTTGAAGTTTCAGTTAATTTTAGTACTTCATTACAAGGAGCGTTAGGTTTGATAAAGGATTTTATATTGTACCTTTCAAACTTTGTATTTTCCCTAGACCTATGTAATGCTGGACCTATTCCACTACATTGATTACCGCCAAAAATATGTATATTTTTCTGGTGTGGTATCTTTGTTTCTTCTGTCTTGGAATTGGATTTTATTGTCGATGACACTGCCTGTTTCGATATACTGATATCAAAATGTTCCACCAAATTTTCTTGTACAGTCTTCTCTGATAGCAGTTTTTGACTTTTGTTCAAGCTTCCTGATTTTTTATTACTTTTAGGCGTAGATTTAGGTGTAGATCTGCATATAGATTGCAATTGCCTAATTTGAAGTGTATATTCAGACACCTGTTCTTTAAGACTACTGTTTTCCAGTAAAAGATTTTCTATTTCATTGTTGGCGCTATCAAGATTTTCTCGAAGATGTTGCATTTCCTTTTTTAATTCCTCTATTTCATGACTATTATTCCGTGCTAACTCTGGACAACTCCTATTGAGGGTATCACTGCGTAGAATGGAACAGTCGGTTTCACCTTCGTCAGTCAGTGAATCAGATAAGTTTTGCACTGGGATATTATATTTCCTAACTGTGATATTATCAGTCGCTGAGTTGCTCGTTTCAAAACTAGGATATTCTTTTTGTGAAGTAGATGCTGCTTCTGTGCCTTTGGTATTGACCATCGCTCTCTGGATCAACAGTGTTTCACGCTTTTGATTAGGAGTACTGCTTTTCCTAGAAATCATTTTGTTGCTTATAGTACAACTTTCACACATCCAAGCTTCCCTGCGCTTCTTGTCCATAAGATAGAAAAGTTTTTCTTTATTTACGCATACCAAATCATATGGTTTTTTACATTGTGAACATCTGAGAAAATGTTTTTCTTTAATTTGTTTCTGGCATTTACCACATTTCTTTGTCGGTGCCATTTTCAAGAAATTTAAGTCAATAATAAATAAAAATAAAATACCAAAAAATACCAAAAATAGCGCAGCGTTTAGGTGGGATAGCCCGACTAATAATGCACCAAAACTGGATGGCGGTGCGAGTGGTTGTCGTCTTGGCCGCGGCCGGTGCGGTGGGTGATGACTCACAGCAGCGAACACTGCGCGGGTTGTCGTAGGTCCGGGACAGGGTCCGTTAAATTGTGGGTTTTGAAATGTTTTTGCTTATATTTTTTGATATCCGGCGCGTATCACAAAACTGTTTTCACTGTTCACTGGGTCTGTTCTTTCACTATATTTATAACATAAATTATTCACCAAACGCTAATGTTTTACTAGGTTTTAGAATAAAAAATCACGGAGCAATATTTAACACGTCTTACTCGAGCGACACTTCGTTCGGTCCTTACATTTGTGGGCAAGAGTGGTACAATATCTTCACGTAGCCTCACAAAATTTGCTTTATATAAGCGAAACCGTCCGATGAAATCGTTGTCGGGAAGCAACATCGGCCGGGCCTGTGTGCGCTCCATCCTTCTGCGTCTGCGATGTTTATCTTCTTCAGCCGCTGTTCCTCCGCAGCCACCATGAGTGCCACCCAAGCCATGGTATCGCCGCCTGCCTTCTAAATCACAAAGAAAACAAAACAACAACAGCAAAAACAATTAAGTATTCAAATAAAAAGATAAAGTGTGCTTTAATTAGTCGCTAAAAAGCAGAATAATTCAAAAAAGCAGGCTAAAATTGGAACAATCAAACGTTTTTACAAACAAAATAATCAAATCGACGACTCATGAGATGCCGTATTGAAATGACATTTCAAGTCGACGGTTCGCAAATCGACGTCGGTTTGGATTTCTTTGCGCGGTACCATTTACTGTCAAACATAGCGTTTCATTCGTTCTTTTGCCCTATCTTATCTGTGCTTTCACCGTCGACGTCGATTGTTAAACTGACAGCTCGGCTTGGGAAGTTGCGCGGTACGAAATGTGCCGTCGGCTGTCAAATGAAGTCGATACCGATGCCGACGACACTTGCGCGGTAGGCCTACTGGTATCATCTATCACACTGCTACAGGCATTAACCCCGATTGAACGCAGAACGTTTCAAATTCGAAGCTATAAAACTTCAATTCTAAGTAACAGAATCAGAAGACGGTGGACGCAAATGAACTAATAGAACGATATTTTCCTCTTCTGTCAGTCTTCTCCGGAAATCCCGGAATCCTGATCTTGAACCAGTGTTCAGGACAAGAATGGGAAGCATAATTAATAGAACTGTCGGAATTCTTTGAGATCGAGTATCTATCGAGTTGATAAATGCTTTCCTATTATCCGTCTGAATAACATTCGTATGAGCATAAATGAATGGGTCTGAAAAATAGGTATAACAAAACCTGCTGACTATCTATAACGTGAAATCTGTTCATTATTTTTTTTATTACTAATGCGTCACATACATTACAGATAATATCCTAAATGCCCTCCAGGAATTAGCCCATGACCGATAGTACCGAGTATTCGAGAAGATCCCAATCCGCAATCTAAAGTCGCGCTATCTCGTGAACCCAGAAGCTGTTTGCATCATCCCGATTACCCAGACTTGGTGGTGTAACAAACTCTTATCAGCCAATGTCGCCACGTTCCGATAACGCAATTATTATTAATAGTGCTATTGATCAGAAGGTGTTTAGGTTAAATGACCAATACTTATTGTGAAATCTTCACACAAATCCTCTATTTACTACTGTTTCTCTTTTTTTTCAATAATATAAGAGTTGTGATTTGTGGCTCATAAAAAACAAATATAATCTCCTCTTTTTTTAAGTTGATTAATTGATATAAAGATGAGACTCAAAATCCTATTTTTTTTCAATCCTCTTTGACATGTATGGTAGGTAGACTAGGTAGACTAGGTAGACTGTTATGGAAATAAAGCCATTAAAATGCAAATCAAGACACGGATCTCTAGTTTTCATGCAATAGTTTTCTGTAAGATTTTCCTTAGTAATAACTCGTAGGTAACGTCAATTTTTAATTGTTTGGCAATTTTTCCTGTGTTACTTTTGTGGACTTCATTTGTCAGAAGGAAGAAAAATATGTAAGATGTTTTTTTTATTATTAAATAAGCAACATAAACTAGACTTGCAGAACATACAACATGCACTTGCAGAAACTGTCAATTTTTATCACTGAACTTCTAGTGAAACTCAAAGTTTTAGTTCCTATCGAAATTAATAAAATAATTGGCCAGAATGTATTGATCACCAATTCTGTGAAAATCTTTGTACTCAGGGTTAGTTATCTTATCTCTGAATGTGTCACATGACTCCGGGTCATGTAAGTGATTGCCAATTGTTGATACATTGTTAACACGCTCATTGAGATACCATTTAATATTATAATTGTTATGATTCTGATAGTAGGACGTGTGCCTATTGTTTGCTTATTAATGTGGTTCAAGATAATATTGGTTTACCATTTTGAAATTAGCTATCATTAATATTTTGAGTTGGTTTGTGCAATGATACTTTGTTTCTGATTCTACTTCTGTCTAATGAAATCAATTTTCATTTTATGTGAAGTGATTCAGAAATATGTACTTCTACAATCCTTTTATCTAATGCATCTTTAAATTAATTTGTCTATTAATAATTCTAGTATTTCGCAAGCTATATCTATACGGTACAAAAATCGCTTCAGCTAATAGAATTATTGTCACTAATCCTTAGTTGTGTCACTTACTTAGTTACCTTAGTGTGTCACTTACTTAGTTACCTTAGTTACCCTTTATCCCTGAACTACCAGACTCCTCATCTATTCTTCACCTTGCACTAAAATTATGAAGTAGAACAGCAAAATTTTCCAAGCCACTGGAATTGAAATATGGGCCATGTTCGGATTGTAAACAGATCTGTGTTGTGATGGCGTGACGGTACGGTACGGGTATAGCATTTCAATTGCTGTTATGTCCCGTGTCGGGTTGCAAACGCGCGGACACTTCTTGGTAATATGCTGGTTTATACTTTACGGTTGGATAAGGATCTGTTGCTGATCTAGGTTGTTATGTTTCAATGTCGCTGCTTACTACATAATATTAGCTTACTATGTAAATGCAAGAACGTAATAGCGAGCGAATAATGAGAAATTTAGGCATTGTGTCCTGGTAACGCATATACTAAAGTTGTTTTGTACGGTACAACACTGCGTCTTGTCCTATAGTCCCGATAACAATTTTAGCTTAAATAAACTTTATATTATAAATTGCACTTGTAAAAGCAACTGTGTAAGACAAGAAATCGTATTAAGAATCGGTTGTTTAAGTTGTTTTTTACAAGTACAATTCATATTATTATGTTGGTATAACGACAAAACACTAAAAACAAAATATGGTTATAATCTGACTTTCTTTAGATCGTTAAAGAGATTCTTGGCGACCAATGTGCTATGTGTGTGTTATTAACCTAGATAAATATTTTTATTTCTGCTCCATACGTTGAGCAGACTTGTTGTATGATCTCACCGACTTCAATGTGCTTTATCGATAACAGCTTACTGTCCTGGAGCTCTATTTTTGAATCACCCGCTTCAAATTGGCGAGTGATTTTCCTTCTCATATGAATTAAAAGTCAACGAAAATAACTCGTTTTCGAACGAAAATCACTCGTTATATTAACGCGAGTGGTTCAAAAGTAGGGCCCCTGTACTTTTGCAAAGGTTTATATGTTCGATCTCGCTCATCTATACTTAATATTATAAAGCTGAAGAGTTTGTTTGTTTGTTTGTTTGAACGCGCTAATCTCCGAAACTACTGGTTCGAATTGAATAATTCTTTTTGTGTTGGATAGTCCAGTTATCGAGGAAGGCTATAGGCTATATAACATCACGCTACGACCAATAGGAGCAAAGATATAGTGGTAAATGTGTAAAAAACGGGAGAAAGAAGTCACTATTCCACGCGGACGAAGTCGCGGGCAAAAGCTAGTTATCTAATAAAGATGTTGTTTATTGTCTTCAGGTGGAACTTCTGGACTCTTACTTCGGCGACGGGCGCGCCTATATCATGGGCCCGGAGAAAGACTGCTGGTACCTCTACACTTTATTGCCACTTGAAGGTATGTTTACTTTTAGGACTACAAAAAATTAGATTATCAATTAATATGGTTGTTTATTTTTAAATCAGCTTTGGAAAGTTGACATACTACACTCATCTCTCTTTTCATCCCCATAAAGGGTTGATTTTTAAATACAAACCAAAGTTTTCATAGAAAATAATTTGAGCACCATGCACGGAAAGATGGCAGCCATTTCGTATTTATTTGAGTAATGTTTAAAGATGTATAAATGCTACTGTTTACGACCTTATTGTGTGAATCGGACCTTACGCTATTAACTAAATAAAAAAAACAAAATAATAAAATAATGTCTTAATCACAATTTAAACTTTAAGACCTACTTGCGCATGATGAATTAACCCAGGGTTAGCGTAATTCTGGGTTTCATCATGCGCTAGTCCCACTTACTGAAACAACCTTTATACTTACTTTATAGGCACAGTGGACGCGCTAGAGAAGGAACAGAGAGAGGTTGTGAACGGCTGCTGCGACTCCTCCGAGCCCGACCAGACCATAG